>VXBL01004978.1:220782-243922 GCA_013400195.1 Aramus guarauna
TCTTTCTCCACCTCAACTGATGAATGCTCAAGGATGCTCAGCAGACACATGGCCAAGGACAGCTTCCATCGGCAGCAAGGTATTCCTAGAATTCCTCTTTCCACAGAGATTACCGGGGTGAGGCGGGTACTGGCATGTGTCAAAAATGTCCCCAAAAAAGGCATGTTGGCCAACTTGTTGTAATCCAAGGGCAACACCAGACAGTACAGAACCCCAGGGATATTAGAGGGAGTGTATATATTAAGAAAATTGCTACTTGCTTTCTGTTGTTTGAGCAACATAGATTATGTTTCAAATACTATGTATTTTTTAAACAATTAATGGCCACCACAGGAGCAATATTACGAATGTATTAGTAGATTTCAAGCTAGCTTCAATATTGAAACAGCCACTACCACTTCACTCATGTCTAAGCAAAGGCAGGTTCTCCAAGAGGCAAGATCAAAGATCAAGCTCTACATTAATAGTTATCAAAAGACTTAAAACTTTTAGGAAACTGCTCAAGAGTAGAGCAATTCTGATATTTTACAGAGGTCTGATCTGTTCTGCATCAAGCTCATTGCAAATTTCCCAAGGGAATAGACATCAAAGCTGATGATTCAAGATGATCCCATTAGGGCGAAGACAAAACAACCTGGGGAGGAAGAAGAGGTGTGGGGGGTGCCAGGATGCTTATGATGGAAGCTTCAGGCTTAGAGTAAGCAGTCAGCGAAGACACAGATAACTTAGAACAAAGCAACTTTTAATCCAAAATTTAATAAACTCCTAAAAGGCAGAAGGATACCACCACCACTGAGGCTCAGAGATTAAATTTATTTGTTGCTCTGGGGAGCTTACAAAACTCTCCTTGTCACCTGCACTCAACATTCAACTTCTATACAAGTTATTAAAAAGGAAACCAAGCAATTAAAACCACAAGGACTGTTAGTACGTTTACATTTAAATACAACGGACAAACCCAGAAACAGTAAGTCTTATTGGAGACATCACCAAGACAATTAAAAACGTTGCACTGCAGCAAAAATTCCACTAATTGTGCTCAAAAGAACACTCTTCTGGTAGCGTAAACCTGTACCTTCCTTTTAGATGTTTGCGGAGTTTTCCTGATGCCTGGTGTTGACCAAGGACCTCGAGGGCACACTCGTCCCTCTGCATGCGCTATGACTGCCTCCTAGATTTCAGCTTGCCATCGGAGTGATGAACGAACACAGTCACACAGGTTGGGGAAAGAAGAGGATTTACAGCGGAAGGCTTCCCAAGGAGTACGCATGAGAAGCAGGAGCAGGAGAGCACAACGAATAGGAAAGGAAAGCAACCAGCTGCAACAAATCCAGGGCAGTTTGCTTTTGAGTATTAGGTTACAGTCTTAATAGCTGATATGAAGCTTTAAAGACAAAGGCCGTTATCAGATGACTGTCACCCTCTGGCTGTGCTCCCACAGACCTCTTACAGAAGCCATGCCTGCTGTCCTGCCCTACACAGCCTTGCATTTAATAGAGAGAGAGAGAGAAACACATGGCTGTGCAACCCTCTAGCTGCGGTGCAGCACTACAAGCATTCCGCCTTCCTTTGGTTCGGGTTCAAATTCAAAGGGACACAAAGCATTTTTTAAATCGGCTTCACTATAGGGAATAGCTGAAGGAAATAATCAGCTTTTACTTACTTCTAGATCTTGCCCAGACAGCAACTGGAGGTGAACACAAAGATCACAAAGATGTAAGATTTTTATGAAATAAAGCCATTAGCCTAAAGGTCTTATAAAAAGTATTAGGTTCAAATTTCTATTGACATTTTGCCATCTAATTCTTTTTGGATGCTCTGAAAATCCTACTTAATAAAAGCTTTTCCAATACATTGGCCAATATAAACTGACTTTGCAAGGCTCACAGTTACACTTGCTTTCTTCTCCACAGCAGCATGCGGTCTCCTGTCATTTCCCCGGCAGTCCTCCCTTTACTGCTCCATTTGCCAACAGAACTACTGTTTCTCACTTGCAAACATGAATCTCCTACCCTAGTCGATCAGTGGCATTGATGCCAGAAGCCAGAGGTGGTTTCCTTATCGTTAGATAACTTGTATTGAAAACGTTGGCAGATTCAGGAGTGCTGCAGTAGTTCACATTCCATTCCCAAGTTCTTTGTTCTCACAAAAGAAAAGCTTTAGGCAAAAGTAAGGTTTCAGTAGCCCTGCTTCCAAAATGCAAGTCTGAACCTGCCACGCAGCGTGCAGCATATAGCTCAGCACAGCACACACTGCAGGTTTACGTATAGAAACAGCACTGTCGAGAGCTTTCTTCCAGAGTTTTAGCTACCTACCCTCACTCCCCTCAAGTTCCTTTCCTCATATATTTTCATATAGCTAAAGACTTAAAAAAACATCCCTTTTCTAGCCTCAATCATCTTAAAGGACAACAGACAAGATTCTTAATGGACAAGAGCAGGGAAGAATGCACACAAACCCACAAAAAGGTCCTAACTAGCGCCATGGCTGCTGCTGAGGCACAGCTCTCAAGCACATTAGCAACAAAAAGGGTTCACACCATGACTTTTGGGGGGAAACCAATGGCATGTGCTTTCCATAAGACTTCAGACACCAAGGTTTCTTCAAACACAGTGAACATCATAACTATTGCAACAAAGTTCTACCCAACTGAATTTTGCCATACCGAATGTCCTCAAGCGTATAGCCATTTCATGCTTTTGGAACCCCACAGCACTTTGTTTCCTATATTGACTTATAGCTTTGTATGCAATTAAACAGGTTTTCTTGTGCCATCTGTAACATTGCTTGCTGAAAGGACCAGGGCAACAGACTTGAGATGCAACAAGGCAAATTCAGATTAGATGTTAGGAAAACAAACAAACAAAAAAATTCTCAGTGAGTATGATCAAACAACGAGATGTTAAGGGAGGATTGTGTGATTTTTTGATTGCAAACACTCAAAACCTGGTGTCACAGTACCCTGAGCAACCCAGCCCAATGCTGAATTACCCAACTAGGGTCCCTTCCAACTACACGAGTAGTTACTAGATGACCTCTCGTAAGATAAGGAACTTGTTAGATATATGATCAAAATATCACCAAACAACTTAGAGACTTATTCCAGACTTCCTGCTGATTTTCTGCTCCCCAGCAAGTTGTTTTACTTTCTAGTTTACCCCTAGTATAAACAAGCACCTTAAAATTGCTTCCAGCATCCACATTAACCACTACAGGACAGTGATGAATGCAGTATAAATACTGAAACAGAGCTTAAAGAACACAGGGTACTTAATCTTTATAACATGCGACTTCAATTCAGTTAGACAGGATACTCTATCATTTAACAACCAAAAGAATTGCAGGAAGACATTATGGACCTGCAGTTTTATCTTACTCACATTTTTTCTTAAGCCAAAGTTTAAAGTGGACCAATTTTCTTATTAGGTCTGATGAGCATAAAGCTTCATGCAGGAATTAAGGCAAGCAATTTATAAAGCCTTATCTTACATCACACAGGAAGACTTTGGCAAAGAGGATGTTGCTTAATATACAGACATGAATAGCCAAAACTATAAAAAAAAGCCAGAAGTAGAGAAAAGCATAAAATTAAGCAAGTTACTAGACAGTGAGAGATTAGATATTATCCACTTCATACAACCAAAAAACCCCTAGCAAACCGGCTGTGAAACAGGCCACTGGAAAACCTAGCACTAGCGGAACATGCCTGGTAATTCAGTCGGAAGCACCAAAGTCCACAATTTATAGGAATCCTACAAAAGTAGCTGTGAGGGGTCACAAACCGTCACAGTATTGCATGAGCCAGAAAGGAAGCAGTCATTTAGCAGTCAGTCATTAATTTTGAGTAATTTGTATTCTAAGGGGACAGAGGAGCCTCTTAGCAGCCATTCAGCCCATGCATACAGCCACAGGCCAGGTCTCAGAGTACCAGAAGGTGCTTAAGTAGAACACTGACTGATCTTCACCAAAAAAAAAAATAAAAAAAAAATTTAGGGTTTTTTTGTTGTTGTTTTAATTTGTTTTTGCAAATAGCCATACCTCTTCACAAAGTACTTCTCAAAGGCTCTTGACTAACTAGTGATCACAAGGCCCATTACAGGTTTACTATAGAGATTTTCCAAGCTTATTTTGATGCAGCTAAGAGAAAGATGAGGACAGTAAGTTTGGTGTTGCATTACCAGGCCTTTCCAAGCACCACAAAATCTGAGTAGGAACCTACAACATCAGTGGCCAAAAAACTGTACTGCTAAACTGCACTTACACCTTTGATTAAGTCTTAGAAGCACAAGGAAAAAAAAAAAAAGAAAAAGGTCAGTGTTATGTAGTATACGTGAACATGCCAGCCTGAGATGTTTAGGATACTCCTGATGATTTGCCAGCTGAGTTTAGTAAATCTTGCTCCTTATTAAAACTGGAAGCCTGTCTTCTCTCCTCTAAGGGAACATGCAAAATACAGGTTGAAGAGAAAAAGGAATCCTCTGTGTATTAGTAGTGTGAGACTCACCTGAACTTGCTTGCGGAGTTTGCTGCATTCATCTGTCAAAACCTGCAACTGGAGACGGCTCTGTGCAGATTCCAGCTCTGCCTGTCTCCGCAACATCTGCTCCTTTTCTAAAGAGCTGGAGGAACGAGAGAAAAGCAATCCTTAGCACTAGGTACTACCTAGGAGGCTTCTCTGGGCTGTCAACTCCGATCCCTGGGCTTCATCCCAGCACAGCTTCTATTCAGGTAA
Source organism: Aramus guarauna (assembly GCA_013400195.1). Lineage (NCBI taxonomy): Eukaryota > Metazoa > Chordata > Aves > Gruiformes > Aramidae > Aramus > Aramus guarauna. Next base: position 225,515 of record VXBL01004978.1, read on the forward strand.
ATTCAAAAGTAACAGAAAATCTGGTACCACATTCATCTGGTACATTCACCTCGAGATGTTCTCAGTTATGCAAGTGTACCGAATGACTCACTCCAGTATTGTTCCATAGAAACAACAGCCTTTCTCCTCACCCTCTCCAAATGTGCTAATTTAGAGAAGAGAGTGAAAAAGAAATCAGTTTTTTTCCCTACAGAAACAGTTTAGCAAATTCTACACCATCTATGTACCAAAATACCATGTCAGTAATACAGCAAGTCGTAACACAGAAATATCTTCAAGCTTGTTTCTACTACCAGTGACTAATTTTGTATTTCAATATAAATATAGCTGTATCAGAAATAGACAGATACAGATAAATTCCCTGTGAATACCCATATAGAAGTCATACTTACTACCTCACCTTGAGCCTAAAAGTGCATACACACAGTTTAACAGGAGCAGTTTTGATAACATACTTCAATTTCGCTTTCATATATGCTTTATGTATGAAGGAATAGTTAAAGAAGGGAAAGAAACACCAGTATTCCTTAAAATTATCTGCACGTTTGGTCTATAACATTGACCACTACATTCTGCAGTCCAAAATCTACAATATTCCAGTTATTTCAGTGGTTCGGGTGCAGGGAGATCTAGCCTGCCCAAGTACCTTCTAAATATACAGACCTAGCCTTGGACATTTACCAAGCACAGGATTCTGTCATTTCCCTGTAGTGTTTTCACGCCATCTTTTTTTTTTTTTGCTGCAGAAAAACCAGGTGAAATGCTGTATTTAACCATTGCGAACACATTCTTTAGACAAGTACCCAGAGCCTGAAGGCTGGCTTTTTTGAATGCGAAGAATAAAACCCATGATCTTATACCTAATTCAAGGTTATGAGCAAACAATATTGATGCGTGCATCAGTGTTCAGGTTTGTCCTCCCCTCGTGGCTGCGTGCCACGAAGCACCCGCTGCCAGCACCTTCACCGGACTAACAGGCAGCCGTCGCTGCCTGCCTCCCAACAGAAACAGGAGGCAGAGGAGGTGCCGGGCAAGTGGAGAAGGGCTGTGGGGAGATTCTGACACACAAGCAGCAGTTAGACAACGACTTCTCCACGAGAGATAAGGTTTGAACACCCAAATGCCTTCTGTGCTTTAGGAAGAAAAAAAGAAAAGAAAAAAAAATAATCTTATTTATCATTTGTTTTGCAGTGTCAATGCAGTAAAAGAAGCGTGACCCTTCTAAAGGTACAGATCAAACACCATCCGGCAGTGGCAGTCTGGACAGAAGAGATATTTTCCCTTCGTGACAGTTACTCCTCAATCATTTCTGATTAATAATTACCAGGGTAGTGAGGTTTCTGTTGAAAGACCACACTGAAAGAACAGCAGTATAGTTAGAGACATGTGAAGAAGACCCCAATTAAATTCTATTCCCTACAAGACTCAGGAGAACTCACACATCTGCAGCCTTTTAATTTCAGAATAGTATCTGTGACAGCATCTTACTGAAAAGAAATTAGTCCCCATTTTCATACCCGCTTTTCCTTTTTCCAATAAAAAGTTCACATTTAAGTTGGAGGGCGAAGTGGAGCCATAGTAATGCTTGCTGACCTTTTGTAAGTAAAGCTACATGAAGAATTTGACAAAGCAAGATGGAAAGTGATTCATATGAGAGATTACTCTGTTTAACGCATGCAGAAAAGATGGCAGAAAAGGTCAGCTATTCACCCTCCTTGCATTTCTAACTATGCCTTGCTTTTCTCCTCTAATGATGAATTAGCAATATACTGCTTTTTGGCAACAACTCTGCATGTTCTCCCATGATGACATTTCAGGATACAACACAAGATCGCTTTTGCTATTTCAGTGCCGCGAAGAGTGAACCAAAGAATTCTGTTCCAAAAGAAAAATTCTCCTTCCAGGTAAGACATGTGCAACACAGCGAGGCCTTGGCTTAAGACAGCCACAGTCATGATAATCCCCCCAAGGAAATGCACAAATTGCTTTAAACAACACAGGAAATTAAAGCATGAAGTCCAAGCCAGACTGCAGCTTTCAATGGCCTGCAATCAGTGAGATCACATCTCTACATGGAGGCTCCATACCTTTTCACGCGTTCCTGTTCACTGGTATCCAGCGCTTTCAAAGTACGAGCATACAGGATCACAATATCGGAACGTTTCGCTTTCTTATTGCACTGAAATAAAAGACAAGTTCAGTTCAGCTACAAGAATTTAACTATCCAAACTACGCATCCCTACAAGTTGCTAGGCATTATTTTGAAAAATCCTTAGTTTTGAACAGAAGGGGTTGTCTACTTGAAAATAAATCCACAAAACTCACAAACACAGCATGTTTGCTCTCTCCTGCAGACACCAGAGTGCTAATCAGAGCTACACCAACACTTTAGGTCATGTATTCTTTCGCACTTTTAATAATATACTAGCCCAATCTCTATTTTGAAAACATCAAGACTGGTTGGCTACTTGGCCAACAGACAAGGATTTGGGAACCCCTGAGTAACTCCCAGCTCTGGTATTTATGTAGTATATTCCTTTAATCAAATCTTATAGGTCCAAATCCATAAAAGCTTTCCAGTGTCAGTATGAAACACTGACATCCCACTAGTTTCAGTGATACATGGCGAGCCACATATTTCAATAATTTTGTGCATCTGGCTGTGACCGTTTAGTAGAGTCACCTTAAAAAGAAGGGATAATACCTCCCTCTGAGTTGGGACATGGAAAAAATTAAGGCATCTGCAAGCTTACTGCTTTGCAAACGCACTTTGTTGATCAGAAAAGAGGTAGTGAATACTCAGATCAAGTAGCTCCGCTGAACATTAAATTACTATGTGCGCTTAAAATGCAGGCTTCTCTATTATTTAGTAGCACGAAAATATCACGGGCAACAGTTTTGGATCAGACAACCCCCCCTCTCTTCGTCAAGAACTGCCTTGCAGAGCAGTAAATGGCTAAGACGGCTTTCCTGGCAGCCAGCAGCTGTCATTGGCGGGATCAGGAATGCTGCAATTTCACAGTAACTTGCACTCAAGCCACTTAGTATACAGAGCACCACGCACAGCAACCCTGTGCTATTCAATCAGAGAATGCCTGGTTGCAAACGACAGCAACTGAAAATGAAGGGAAGATGAGTGAGCTGCAAGGCTCTCTCCAGAGCATGAAGTTCTCCCAGAAAATTTTCAGTAATTACACCACCGGAAGAAAAAGAGGGAGCAAGCACCCCTTAGCAGTCATTAGAGTTCAAGAAGAAAGCAGTCACAAAATTCCAAAGAGCAAAGATGTCGGGAAGGTGTCCGAGAATTCTGTCTGGGCCTGACGTGGGTGAAGAAAAGCTTACACAAATCGACAGGGAGAAGAAAAATAAGGTTTGGGCCTTTGCTATGGCAACAGCGATTCTTTAGGTTTAATCACAGCGCACATCAACAGGAGGTTTCTTGTTGAGAGGAGGGAATCCTGCACAATGTCTAGCAAGACTATGGAAGCTCTCAGAATGAGAACGCCAAAGAAATCCTGGGCTTCCAGCCACCGATTTGGCAAGCGGCAGAACTGAACCCTATTTACAAGGTACTCGTTGACCTATTTTTTTGTCAACATTCCTTTCTGGAGAAAAGGAATTAGGAATGGAAGCACATCACAGAAATGTAGACCTAATCAAGAGAGATCAGTGTTACCCATGGAAAAAGAAAAAAAAAAATGAAAAGAACACCTTAAAAAACCCAGACCTACCACTTGCAAGCGGACATTAAAGGACACGACTTGTTTCTCAGTTCCCTCTCTGCCAGCTACCTAAACAACCTGATCTGCTGCAGTTCAAAGCAGAAGATTAGACTGAAAACAGTTCTCAGTTGCTTCTAGGAATCTGTCTGCCATTCCCACACTCCAGGACCACAGTGCAGTGTTCTGAAACCAGTTACAGGTTTAACACTTGAACTCTCAAACTTCTGAGTCTGCTACTCACAAACGCTTTACTTCAGGGAGAAAATCTAAGTCAGAATCCTCCCTTTAAAGCAGCAGTAGTTGTTCCTGGCCTAGTTACATCAATATAATGGTGATTTTGTCATTTCTGACAGCAAGCAAAGGTGGATTCTTTGTGCAGCAAGCAGTTGTAACAGTTCTGGTGACCACGCCTGCAGCCGAAGTTACCCGATAGCGAGTCCTTTCCAGCGCACATAAGTGTCCATTTTACCTGGGGGCACTTCCCTGCCTGTCCCTTGAGCCACCTTTCAATGCAGGTGTAACCAAAGAGGTGTCCACATCGCAACGCTGAGAGACGGTGGTCCCCAGCATTGGTCCACTGCTCAAAGCAGATTGCACAGGTATCCCCTTCCTCGTCATCCAGTGGTGCAACAGGAACTGATGGCTCCGGTTTCTTCAGTGGAGTTCTCTAGGATTAAAAAAATCCCACACGATTTTTTTTAGACAAATGCAGTATTTACCATATTTAATCTGCCTCCAAAAGCATTTAGGCCACCTTACCTGTTTTTGCTTCACTTCAGCCCCTTCATCTTCATGACTTCCATGTTCTGCAGAAGCTTGAGACAAAGCTTGAGGTGGCTCTGCTTGGACCTGACTGGAAACTAAAGAAAGCAGTGCTTAAATGAACTGATACGTAGTAGGGGGAAAAGGAGTTGTCCTTGACTCGATTTGAAATCATCGGGGCATAAGGTAAGCAGCGCAACAAGGGCGCAGGTTACACACAAAGCTTCAGATCAGTGTCTTGGATGCTGAAGGCCAGGCAGTCTCTGTGTAAGCCCTTCTATTCATCAATAGTAGTGCTAAACAACTTTTATACTTCCTTTTATAAAAAGCAGCAGAATTTCAGTGAAAAAGGAGAGGTCTTTTAAAGACAGCAATTGTTACCAGGATTTTCTGACCTGCTGGAAACAGGTCTATAGTTAGGCTGATGTAAGGACACCCTGTATCATTATGTCCAGAGAAAGACAGACACCAATATTCAGAAGTTATTTTGCCAAGGGCTCTAAGCATACATATTTCATGCGCCAAGAAAGCATTTACCGTATGCTATCGGTCCATTCACCCTGACTTAAGCAGTTTTCCAGCTGGTAGTTATCCGAACTATCAATTCTGCTAGGCCATATGTTTTTGTGGTGGGCCTCTGTTAGCCCTTCTGTTGAAGCATGGGCACACAGAAACACTACATTTGGATTACCACCACTAGCATACTAAAAAAAGGAGCAGAAATCACTGCTTCCTCCCCATCTCCTGACAAAACAAGAGTTATTAGTCACATTTAGTATTTGAGGCAGATAATCTCAATCCAGTAGAGAGGTATCACCTAACCCTGACCAATGTCAATAAAGTTTTCAGCCTCTCTGGTTCTGGGCTGAATAGGAACCAGTGGCTTATATAAGCAAAAGAGACAAGGGAATTCCAGAAAACCCTACAGAGAGCATATGTTCACACAATATTAAACAGCACTTAACAGCTTGAGCTCCTGTCACGTGTAAGACTAGCTCAGAGCAAGCAGAATGAATGTGTTCAAAAGACACCTCATAGATGTACCCTCAAAAAAAGGTGTCAAGGTGGGCTGGCCAATCAAAGCCAAAACTAAGGGCAGAGAGTGAAGCATGAGAACATTCCTTAGAGACAGAAGTAAAAAAAAAAAAAAAACAAACCAACCCAACCTTGTTCTCATATTCTCTGGGTATCAATAACCTTGACTAGCAAGTTAAGTAACCGACACTCTTACATAAACTACGTATGTTCATTACAATGTCACCGAAGTGCCTGGCAGCCTGCGAACACGAGTCTGGATAAAGGACTGCGAGACAGAGAAAGCCAAGGAAAGAAAAAGACAAACAAAACCCCTACCGTCCTAAGTATCTCTACCTCCTCGAGCTAAGTGTCACAACAAGTTACAGGAATGAAAAGAAAACTCTAAACTGAAGCAGACTGAAATCGCAAGTCATTAAAAAAAAATAGTGAATCAGATCCTTGTCTGAAAACTGAAAGCACTGATCTCCAGGCATGTGACTTGATGTTTTCAATAAAACTCCTTGATAATGTAAGTGTGCTAAGTACTAATCTCTAAGTTTGAAGTTATTCTGAACATTTCCAATATATTTGTAAACATTTCCAATATATTTATAAACATTTATATAAATGTATTTATATACATAAATGTATTATTGTTTATACACATACATTTATATACATTTCCAATATTTATAAGCAGCAGCCTGCAAACAGCAGAAAACCTGTATTTAACGTTACAGTAGCAATCACCCGTTGCTGCTACTGCTCTTTGGAACTGCTTGCCAGGAAGCCTTGTGGTGGCAACCTGCTCCCGTCAGCTGCAGGCATAATGATCTCTTAGCACCGTCTGTTGCGAAGCTCAAAAGGATTTCCCCACTGAGTTTTGAAACTGCACGATGAGTTTCTGAAATCAATCTCTACACTGCTCAAATATAGCACAAACCTCCTGAACTAGCTGCTGGAGGTGTCTCCTGGGCTGACGGTAACAGCGATGCTGCAGCCTCCACCGCTTCTTCCTCCTCCGAAGTGCTGCTGTCAGAGTCGCTCACTTCTATCGTTTCATGTGAGCTGTGTTCCTGGTTGTCCCTCGCGATATGTGAAGGGTCCAGGCGCAGAACCGGTCCTGTAGCTGGCTCTTGGGTCCTGCTGAGTTGAAAATAACTGTCCAATGCTGCCCTGAGTCCAGAAAAGCAATAAAGAAAGCCAGTTATTTCAGGTAAGTTAAAGGCTCAGCATGTTTCTCCCCAGTTATTTACAGTAAAATTCCTAGGCTCTGACTGCAATAGGAAGGTATCAAAGTTATGAGGACAAACCTTCTCTGGTAGCGGGGCAATCCCATACAATTGCCCACTTTACGAAAATCAGTGGTATCATACAACAACCATTCATTTTGCTCAGCTCAAAGAAAAATCACCTTCTTGCTTCAACCATGATATTGTCTTCTTTTGGGGTGGGGTGATCGAGAGAAGCAAAGCAAAGACGACATAAGTATCGTTCACTAATAGCCTAAGGAACTCTTAACCTGTACTTGCAATCCTAACTCAGACCTGGTTCCCAAAGCCATGGGTAATATTAGATGCACAAAGTCTGTATCAGTCTCAGTCCATTGACTATTTTGTGCCCGGTCTTTCCACTTTCCCTCTTTTCTATTGGAATTTCACCCCTGGATAGAACCATCCTTCTCTCTCCCCCCATCAGTTCAGCTACCATCTCAATTATCCTTTGGATTCAAAAAGAGAAGTTTGTCAGGTTGCCTTCTAGCTCTGAGAACTCTAGTGACCTTCACACGCAATCCAAGGGCAAACAGTACAGTTATGTTTAATCATCTGGGAGAAGTTTTTGGTCTCACTGAATTTAAAGGCAGTGCTCTGGTTAATTATAATTTCACTCTTGGCATTTACAAAAGCTACAAAGATGAGACCAAAACCAAACAAACCAGAAACAGGGATTTCTTTCCGGCTGTAGAGCATCACCCTTTAAACCCATCACAAATGGTATTAAACATAGAACTTTTACTTTCTTTGCCTGGAGGGAACAAAAGAAAACCCTACAGAAAAATATTAGCTTGCACGTTTGTGAATGTTTCTGCAGCAATTGTCACCAGAAAACCTAATCACGCAATTGCCAAATCAAAGGTGAAATGCAGAACAGAGCACAAGCTTCACTGAGCTAAATGCTGGCTGGAACTGCCGAGAGTCAGCACTGCTGCAGGAAGCACCGACAGGAATCTGGCAGAGCACTGGGAACGGTGCAAGGAGAAGCTCTGCAAGCACAGAGGGGCTCAGAAGTCAATACCACCACTGCCAACATAAGAAATGGGGGGATTCACTTTACAAGAGCAAAGATCTTGCCAGAAGAGATCAGAGCGCACTGTGCCATTATTGAGCTTAAAAGGTCTGTGAGCCGCCCAGAATTTGGCCGCAACCGCACACCTGAGCTGGGCTTTATAAGCCAGGAAGCAAGGCAGTTTTAAGCTGATGCCAGACTTGGTAAGAGCACAGTTCAGATCCAATCTCATTTCTGTTTTACCTGGCACTGATTGTCCTCTGGGAACCGCCAATTCTCTGTTGCCTGCGAGCTCTCCTCACTTGTGGACGCTGCGTGACCTGCGGCACTGGCAACTGCCAATAGGCTTCAAACGCCCCTTGTAGCCTTTGCAGTCTGTTGAGAGCTGAGGCAGGACTCAACTGCTGGTCAGGCTCGGCAGCTGCTTCCCTTGTTGCATCAGCATTTGGTACAACAACAGTGTCATCGGCAGAAGGAACTGTAACCCTGCCTCCTCCTTCACCGGGTACCGGATCACGGGACGACAGCGCTGCGTGATCAGAGGGGTCTGTGGGAAGTGTCCCCAGGTTCTCTACAGAGTAACCAGACACTGGTTGGAGATCAACTTCCATCTCTTCTTGAGCCATTTCTGCAAAGAGTTGAAGAAAACTAGTATTTACTTGCAAGTCTGCGCCTGACAATAGCAAGAATCAGCTGCAGCAGTCATTGACTACAAAAGCCTTTAGTATTCAGACTCAAGAAAAAAAAATGTCCTTTTGCAGCAGAGCTAAACCATCTCAAGGCAATACGCGTACGTGAGCTGGCATAGGAGGCAGCACCCTCCCAGAGTCCTTGACTCGAAATCTTTGGCTCAACAGCAGCTAACAACAAATGCACATCGCAAAATCAACTGAAGCAAGCGTTTGGATGAATATGGAAAGTTAAGGATTTCTTGCTGGCATCATTTACTTGCCAGTAAATTCATGTGGATCTCAGAGAAGAGAGTTTGGAAGTATTCTAGAGACTCTCCATGGTGAGCAGCACTGCACAAACACCCACAAATACATTCAGAAACAAGTTCCACAATACAGTTCTTTGTCCGTCACATTGCTCTCTCTGGAGGTGGGTTTATTTTCCAGTTTCTTCAACTAAAATTCCATTATGGTAAGAGATCACCGTGACCCTTACCTGCAGCTCACTTAACAGGCCTTTCAGGTACTTTATATTCACCGACACCGCACAAACCCAGAAAGGTTATCACAGCAAAACCCACGACTGAGATGTTATGGGCAGTGAGTTACCTACAGCACCAGCCTTTGTGGATCCACACTCAGCCTGAGACTAGATAAACATGAAATTTGCAGTAAAACCTCACATAAATTATTTAAGGATGATTGCCCTACAAACGTCTTTAGGATAAAGACTTCAGGTTACCTCCTAAATGGAAGTACTACCTTAGGTTTGTAAGAAAACAAAAAAATACTTAGGCAATTATAAATCTGAAAGGCCTTGGGAACTGTAGACCTTTAGTATTACTTAAAAGCCCAAAGCACACATCAAAAACGTACTAGGCTAGGTGCTGTGCAAACAGAGCAAAGGCTGCTTTTAGTACAAAAAATAACTAGAAAGTGTATATGAGAATTACTAGGGGAGGATGTACTAATGCTCAAATATTTTAATAGATCTTTCAAGAAATTCTAACTTACAAATCATTTTATAGTTCTTAACCTAATTACTAATTCAGCCTAAGTTAGGGCAAAAATAGATGTTAAATGCCACCTCCCACTAGAACAGTCATACAGTCAAGACATGATAGTACTCAATGATCAAGTACTGTTCTCAAGCACTAAACTCAGGCTCATGATAAAATTGCCACTTATAAGCATAACAGATCCTTTATTTTCCCCATAAATTAACCGTCAGACTTAAAAATACAGTCACCATTGTGGGTTAACTAAACCTAGGTAACTTTGAATTACGAAAAAAAGACATTAATACTGGCATTTTCACCATTAAATCTTCCTGAAAGGGGCACAGGCCAGTGCTTCCTTGAGACAGCAGGAGTCACTGGAGGAGCCTGCAGATGGAAGATCTCCATAAAGGAGCTTCTTGGGCCCAGATGAGAAAAACGAGAGCGCGTTTGCGAAGCAGCGGACTGTTTCACAGAAGCCTCTGCAGCGCTAACCAAAAGGCTGAAGCACAAGCTTCCCCTTGCGGAGGGAGGGTTTCCTCACAGCACTCTGCTGCGCAGCCAAAGCCAGGCCCCGCTCCACATCATCTCCGGGAGTTATTACGCTGCACCTGCTTTAATACAAAGTTAACGACAACAAAACCAAACCCAAACGCGACCCAAAACGAAGAGCACGCTACACAAGCATGGGTTTATTTCTGACTTTTTAAAGGAATCGCTTAATTTAACTAAGAGCCAGTCACGTAAACAGCGCGGAAGGGGAGGAGGGGGGGGAGCGATTTCTCCTCTGGTAGCCGCGAGCACCCCAAGCACTCGGGCCGCCATCCCTGACCTCCCCTCAGGCCGGGGCCCGCCATCACACGGGCTTCCCGCCGCCCGGCCCCTGAGACGCCAGGCCCCGGCAGGACGCCGCAGCCCTCCCCGGTGGCCGGCCGCGGAGACCCAGCCGCTCCCGCGGTGCTCGGGGGACACTGGGCCGGGCTGGGCGAAGGGACCCGGGGAGAACCACCGCCACCGCCGCCGACCTTCGCTCACCTGCCAGCGGGCCCAGCGGGCCCAACCGCCCCACTCGAGCTCCGCGCCGCCCCACCCCCGCCGCCCTACTGGCTAACCGCGACCTCTGCGCCCGCTTCTATTGGGCGAGTCGGGGCCAGGCTCGCCTTCTCATTAGCCAACCGCTCTGTCCGTCTGCCCAACGGAACGGAGGGTGAAGGAGGAGGGGAGGGGAGACAGAGCCTGTTTTGATTGGCCAGAGCGCCGTAGGGAGGGCCCGGATGATTGGGCGGCCAGACCCCAGACGGCCTAAGGGGGCGGGGAAAGCGTCGGGGAGCGCGTTTCCATTGGGGAAGTCGCCGCCGGGGCGAAAAGAGCGGGAAGCCGAACGGATTCAAATACGGGTCGCGGTGGGCGGGGCGTTGCCATGGCGACGGGGCCCGCTGTGCCCTGAGGGAGCCCTGGGGGACTCCGGCCCCAGCGCCCCGCGGGCAGCGGCCGGGCTGAGGAGAAGCTGATGGCCTCGCTGCCCCCCTGGTCCCCCCGGCCACAGGGGATCCTGTCAGCCTCCCCTGGAGTCCCCTGGGGGCGGCCTTGCGGGGACAGACGCTGTGGCAGGGTGCCCTCACCCGCCAGCCGCCTCTGAGGCGAACCCAGGACCCTTAGAGAGGCGAAGGTCTCCACATACAGAAACAAATAAACGTGTATTGAAGTCTCTGCCAGGCGGGGAAGAGGGGCAAGCAACGTGCTTCGGCCTGAAGGAGGAAGGCCTGCTGCTTTCCTTTGGCTTGTTTTCCAAGGCGCCTGGCGGCTTTGGTCACCGGACCCTGCTTTCCGCAGTTAGCTTCCTTGGTTTCTGCTTTTCTCCAGGTCAGCCAGCAAGTCCACAATCTCTGCAAAACACAAGGATAGCGTTAATCAAAACAGAATATTTGTTGTAGGCTTTTTTTTTTTTTTTCCGCCTCGCCCGTGAGATAGCTCTCCCTCACTGATAACAGCCAGGATGTGGAGTCACTCTTCCCTCAGGCCAGCACGACTGGGCAGCCGTTAGCAAGGGGACAGCCCCGAGCAGACACAGGTGAGTACGGCCCAAAGAGGAGCAGACACAGGTGAGTACGGCCCAAAGAGGAGCAGACACAGGTGAGTACGGCCCAAAGAGGAGCGGACACAGGTGAGTACGGCCCAAAGAGGAGCAGACACAGGTGAGTACGGCCCAAAGAGGAGCAGACACAGGTGAGTACGGCCCAAAGAGGAGCAGCCACATATACGGAGAGACGCCTGGAACAGCCACAGGAAGATGTCCTTCCTGCTCAGAACCACGCAGGCACGGCGGAGTGTTGGATTAGAGTAATAAAGATACGCCATATCCTCAGTGCAGCTTTGCCAACGTCTCTGATGATTTTTTTTGGTGTTTTCACTTTGGCCAGGGCAATTCCCTGCAGCAAGGTCTGCTGGGAGGCCGTGGCATACAGTGGGAGCCGGGTGGTTTCTTCTGCACAGTCTCCACATCTCTTGTATGGAAACAGGCCCCATAGGATGGGGTGGGCGAGACTGAAGGAAGCTTTCTCCCCTTGAATAAATGACCTCTGTTCCTTCAAGCACACCAGAAGTGTTCCTCTATCTTTTCCTGCTCTTTCTGTTAAATCTTTCAGTGGAGACCAATTATTTATCTGATCAAACCCAGACCAGCTTCAAAGACAGTGAAATCTTCCCCACCACAGAGCAATTCCCAAGATTGCAAGTTATTACTGGAAGCCCAAGGCAGGATATGTTCCTGCACTGTGTGGTGGCTGCTCCTCCAGCTTACAGGATTTGCAGGACCTGAGTGGCCCTTAACCGTCACACCCCTGCTCCCTGTTCGGCTCTTGTCTGAGAGAAAAAGCTTACTCTTATGTGATGCCAAAGAGCCTGGTGATTATTGTCAAGGCACAGATGAATGTTAACTGCATGAACCATCACACTACAGGAGAAAGAGAGGTCTAGTATTAGGGGACTCGTTAGCATAAGAAGGTAAGTCAAGTAGTGATCCCAAAACACAAAGCCAGACAAATTCATACGGAAAATCAAAGGCAAAGTGACTGCTGAAGCAGCTGATTGAAGAATACAAAGCGCCTGTGGGAGGAGGAGCAGATGTCCAGGACACTTACCCTCAGCAGAAGGGCGTTGGGAAGGATCAAAGGCCCGGCACTGGTCAATGACTTTCCGCAGGTCTGCAGGACAATCTTCCCCAACAGGGTCCCGGTAGTGGTGGTTGCAGATTTTCTCTATGATCTCCTGGGGAGTGCAGCCTAAACAACACATGAGCAAACAGGAGTTAGGACAGAGCTCTGCAGCCACAGGAGGGTGTTGGGGAGGAAACCCAGTGCAAAGGCAGGCCGAGAGCCTTCCTGCAGCCTGTGGCATGGAGAAGCCAGCAGAGAAGCCACCTAAACTGTGTCTGCAATGAACTCCCCCCTCCTCCCCACCCCCGTATTTGGCATCACGGAGGGGCTCCAGTGAAGCAAGGAAATGTGTTTATGCTTCAATGCACAAGAACATCAAATAGAGGCAAAAATTATTTGCATGTTTGTGGTTTAAGCATGTTGCTGAAATGCTTTACTGTATTGGAGTCTCAGGGGAAGCTATGAAGCTGTCATGCAGAGCCAGGCACTGCCACTGGGACTCGCACACCGCGGAATGCTCCGGGAAGGAGCAAGGAGCATCCAAAGCCAGCCAGCAGCTGCACTGGGCTGTGTGTGACTTTTACACAAGGATCAGAAACTTCTGTCTCACCTTCAAATGGGATTTTGGAGGTTGCGATCTCCCACAGCACGATCCCGAAGCTGGAAGGAGACAAGCAAGAGTCTCAGCATTCATCCCACCACCTCGTCCTCCCTTCTAACGAGGGGACTGTCAGGCTATGCCAACTGCAAACAACTGCTTATGTGTCTGATTAAACCTGGCCTTCTTCCGTAGCTCAACAGCTACTCTGCCAGACATCTGCCTGCTTGCAAGCATTTCTCCCGGGAGGGACAGACACACCTGTATATTTCACAAGGCCTCTTGTAGGGGTAGTTGATGTCTTTTAGGTTCTCAGGGGCGATGTATGCCAACATAGAGACTCGTTTCCAGTTCTTCTTGGCTTTCCTCTTGATGGATGACTCTGTTTCACACAGCTCAAATCCCGACAGCTGATTGAGAGAATGAGAGAGGGAGAAGTGTTAGAAACGCAGTCTGAAGAAACCTGTGGCATGGCTGAGGACTGCCCCAAGCTGGAGAAAACAGAGCAAGGTGCTCTGGGCAGCAAAAGATGGCATGCAGCCACGTGTGCTGCCCGGCATGTGGCTCTTTCTGCAAGTGAAACCATAGGTGGAGGCAAGTGAACTGCCGTAGCTTCAGCTCATCCCAGGGAGGATGGCTGAGAAACATTCACTTTGCTGATATATAAAACAGAGATAATGATGAACTGAGACGCTAGGTGTCCAAGGTGGCAGGGGAGACGACCTCTAGCCCAGGTGTTATTCTGGACCATCGTAATTCCCTTTGGTGTTTGTGGGGGGAAGACATCCACAAAATCACGCAAAACTCCCAAAAGCTTCTCCAAGCATGGTCCTTACCTTCACACAGTAATCCCCGGCCACCAGGAACTTGCTACTGCAGATGCAGCCGTGGAGTCGGGACTTCTCCTCTGTCTGGTGCAACCTGCAGACGGACAGAATCAAGGGCTGGGTGATGGACCCATCCTCACCTTGAGCCTCCCTCCCTCCATGCAGGGGATGGACCAACATGCACCTAGAGTAGCCAGCAGCTCTCTGCCTGTTTTGGTGGACCAACCCTGCCAAGCCAACCTTTCTAGCAGGTGCTGAAAGAGCCACTGTGGGGAAAATAACGTTGTGGATGAGCAGGGCCTGTAAGAACTGGCTGTGCTATAGGGTGCTCCTGAAGCTGCCCTATGGATACAGGGAAGGGGGTGTCTCCCAGGCCTTTGCAGGCTTCAAGCTAGATGCAGGGGCCAGTGACCAGGGGAGATGGGTGCTACTGCATCCAAACCCACCGCCTACCTCTTCACCAGCCTCCCATCCCAGTGTCCCAAGGTAGTGGAAACAGTGTCTAACAGTATACCACTGCTTACTGAGAGATACCAGGAAGTTAAGCACAGCTTGTGGACCATGAGTTGGACTTCCTCACTGCTTTAGGCAGGAGCTCACCTGTAAAGTCCTCTGGCGGCTCCCAGGGCCATCCGAATGCGGACCTCCCAGGAAAGATGCCGTTGCTTGGTCAGCACATCTCGCAATGTCCCATGCTTACAGTACTCCATGACGATGGAGAAGCAGGGGCTCCCATCTACAAGGCAAAACCTTGAGTATCTCACCTTGTGCCACCTCTTGGGAGGGGACCACTACAAACTGGCTGCCACCAGCTAGCACTGGGGACAGGCAGAGGAGGGAAAGGGTGACAATAGTGTGACACCCCCTACCTTTCTCCTCAATGCAGATCCCGTACATGCGCAGGATGTTTGGAGACTCAAACTTCTTCAGGGTCTGAATCTCCTTCTCAAAGATGTCTCTCACCTTCCTGTAGAAAGGGACAGCATGGTGAGGTCCACAGAGCAAGGCATGACATGGCACTGTCCCCTCATGGCTGCCCCACGTTGCTCCTGCCCAGGACAACTCACGCTGGGTCGGTGGTCAGCGGCCTCTTGAAGGTTTTGATGGCTACGGGGTACTTGAGGTACTCGCCCTTGTAGAGATCATAGCTCTCAGTGTCCTGCATGTGTCTGTAGAAGGTGAGGTGGTCCCGCTCAATCTCAGTGATGTCTTCTCTTTTATCAACGTTGACCTTCTTCAAGCCTGCTCCCGCCATGTGCAAGGAGGGAATGAGGGACACGTTAGGTAGGGCTCGAGGTGAAAGGATACACACTAGTTGCCTAGAAGTGCGATGCCGACTTACATTCCATCACGCGCACGATTTTGTTCAGCTCGCTTTGCATCCAGTCTACCTTGCTCTCCATACATTGCCTATCGATACAGCTCTCTCCAGCCACATCTTCGGGCTCCTCAGTACCTGGGGAGAGAAACGTGCAGAGCTGTGGCTGCTGGATGAACGTGCAGGACTGATGTGGTTAGCTTTTCTCATGGCTTAAACATCTCTTTGGCTTTCCTTGGCAATGACCACCGAGCCAAAGCTCGGCAGCAGCTGGCGAGAGGTGCCAACCGCCAGTCTTAGGGAAAGAGAGTTTGCTAAATGCACACTTACTTGCAATCACTTGGTCCAAGAAAGCCCTATCGTCCCTCAGATCCTCGGCGTCCTGCCTACGACAGGTCTTTTCTTGGAAAGCCTCCAGGAAAGCCTGCTTTTGCTCTGCCTGCAGCAGGAGCGAGAGCCCCTGGGCAATGTCCTCCAGGCTCTCGTTCACCCAGATGAACTCCTCGCTGGTGCTGTGTGCTCTCAGGAACTTCTGGATCCAGCTGGTCTGGCTGTATTTCATCACCAGTTTCTGAGCTTCCCCCAGCGCCTGGAGCAGCTTGTTCAACAGTTCCGCTAAGTGGTGGGAGATGTGCTTTGGCGACTGAGCCTCAAGGATTCTCACGGGCTCCAGCAGGATCTGGATGCGCTTCACGAGGCGCTGGCACTGGTGCTTACAGCACTTCACCTGCTCAAGTTGGGTGTGGATGACCTGGGCCGCGGAGAAGATCTTCTCCACGATGTCCATGCTTGTAGCAAAGCCCCTGGGGATGTGGGCTGGTGGTGTCTGGTGAAGGTGAGTCTTGGACACCAACTGGAAATCAACCGGATGTGGCTCCTCCACGTCTTCCACCCTAAGGAACAGCCTTAATATGTCATACTACCCTCCACGTCTCCTATAGCCCCTTATATCTTCTCCGGCTGCTTCACCCAGTACCGCAGCAGCTCATGCAGACCAGAGCGGGCACTCGCAGAGACGCCGGTAGCAGCAGTATTGGCACATGTCGCTCCACATTAGCAAGAGATATTTTGGCTTGATTTATGTATATTAATTTAGTGCTAGCCATAGCCAGAGAGCTTACACACAGACGGGCAGGATCCGCAATGATCTAAGGAGCATCCCGCAGGGAGCACTCCCCGGCACCAGTCCCAGAGCCTACATCTTCGACCACAAAGATCCGTTTTCACTTCTGGATAATGTCTCTCTCTGTTCTCACCCGTCTAATAAAAGCTTTCATGCCTCCGCAGCCCCAGCGTCCCCAACTTCTCCATATTTTCTCCCTGTAGCCCTGGATTGCCCACTTAAGATTTTAAATCAAAACCTTTCTATGTACCTGGCATCCCCACGGGGACGGTCACTGCTCCCCAGCCCACATCCAGGCAGCAGGGACAGGAAACTGCCCCTTTCGTGGGGAAATTAGCAGCAGCCCACCCCCCCATTGACACAGCCAGCACCGAGACAGAGACAGAAATGCACCCAGAAACAAGCTGCAGCCACTCACCCTCTTCAGGCTCTCTCCAGCACACTCCCAAGGAAGAAGATCATCTGCTTGCTAAGAGAAACCAGCTGGGCTTACCCGGCTCCGCTTCGCTCGCCTCCACCTCGGCTGCCTCTGCGGACTGGAGAGGCACGGCAAGGCGAAGCGTTTATAGGGTGCAGCGGAAGGGGCATTGTGCAATCCACCGTGGTTCACACACCACCCCAACTCCCCATTCCCGGAAAGCTGCTCGGGGTGGTGGAGGAAGGGGCCAGGTGGGCTCCATTCCCCCCATGCTGGGTTTTGCTAACTGGAGGAAGGAACTGTCTGCGGGAAGAGCATCAGGAAGAAGGGGATGGAGGAGGCTGTGCCCCCTCATATTGACACTTGCTGCAATTTCAGTTATCCCCCCCCACACCTTCTGCTCTGCCACCAGCTGCGGCAAGGTTGGTCCAGGGTGCTGTTACAGCCTCGGCATCAGCTCTGCACCCTGCTGAGCTTCCCGTGCTGGGCAGCAGGACCCTCCAGAGCACACTGACACTCATCCTGCACGAGGGATGCTGGTCCTTTTTGGGACCTTCCACTCCCCTCCCCATCCCTGCAGCCCCAGGACCCCCCAGCATCAAAGGAAGTTCTGGAAATGGTGCTTGACCTCTTCTGGGAGAGCAGGAAATTTTGCGGCTGTCTTCGTCAGAGGGCCAGGCTGATTTTGAGAAGCACCGGATGGCACATGATGCTGTTGCCCAATTTTGGAGAAGTGAGCATCTTCCGCTTACTGGGAAGGGTCATGCAGGTTTGCCGTGGTTCTCCTGAGCAAAGAGCATCTCCCTTGCCACCACCGTGGTTGACGGCAAGGCTTTCGTCAGCGTGGGGAAGCGGCACCGAGAGCCATTGGCGCCTGGGAAAGGATGTGCCAAGGGTGGGAGAACACAGGATCAGTCCCGAGGAATATGTTTGACAGACCCTTTTTAAAAGGCTTTATTTTTTCAAAATATACAGCTTATTTACAATTGTAGTGTCTACAGTTTTACATATAACTTTATTCCAAAGTTTTAAATATCTGCAGTAAACATTAGAAAAAAATAAAATCACAGGATCAGAAAAAAAAAAAAAGGCATCTTAGAGCAATTCTGTTCATTGGAGTTTGAGTTTTAAGTAGCCAATGTCTACAAAAACCACAAACTTGATAGATCTGGTAGAGAGATATGGCTGCACTGGTTAGAAAAAGGCAAAATGCAGACCTGTGGGATCCCCACCCCAAGGGCCGGGGGCCAAGAAAACCCTGTGCTGAGATGGGGCCGGGGGAAGGACCTGGAATACAGAAGCCCCTCAGCACAAGTTAGGTGATGCGGTTAACTGCAGCGCGTTGGATGCCCCAGGGAGGGGGCACCCCAGGAGGGTCAGGGGCTCGGGGGGGGCTCCGGCGAGGTGCCAGGGTGGAGGAGTGAGGGCAGTATCGGGCACTTCATCTCTCAGGCGGTAGAACTGCCTGCGCATCCGTGACCTGGAGTGGGAAGGTGGTGAGGAAGGGGCAGGA
>VXBL01004978.1:256325-310908 GCA_013400195.1 Aramus guarauna
CCCCCCCCCCGCCCCCCCCGGCTGTTTGCAGATTTATTTCAATATTTAATTAAATTTCACGCATGCAATTAGCCTGGGCGGGCAGCACTGCAGCGGCCCCAACCCCCCGAGAATCAGAGACAAATAAATCACAAAGAATGACAAAACAAGGAGCTTTTCTCCCCATTTTTCTGGAAAGCTCCCCCCGAGCAGCCGCTGGGATTGTGCGGGGGGTGTTTTGGGTCGAACACCCTCGAGCATAAGGGACGGCCACGTGCCGGCAAATTTTGGCGTCGCCGGCCGCGCCGGGCTGCAGCCAGTGATTAAGNGCGGCGCTGTGGGGCACCACCAGCCGGCACGGTGCATTAACGAGGCCTTTAATCAAGACGGATGCCAAACCCGCCGCGGTGGCCGGCGTCAGCTCCAGCTCCCCGCCCAGCTCCCGGCATCGCCCTGCCACCAGCTCGGGGGGAAAAGTCCCCTTTTTGTGGGAGCAGCAAGGTTTGGGGGGTGGGGGGCACATCCCTGGGGTGTGCAGACGGGTGCAGAGGGGTCCCATGGAGAGGTTTTTGGGGTGGTGGTCAAAAACATCCTTTGGGGGCCGGGTGGGAGGGCGGAAGAGCCCCGAGAGGCTGCTGGGAGCCCCCAGACCCCCCCACTGTCTTGGGGGGCTTTCCTGACACCCTCCACGACGGGGGGCAGCCCCGGTCCCGGTGGGTGAGCCCGGCCCCAGCAGCCCTCCCTCCGGTGCAGCAGGGTGGCTCCCGGGCGGGGATCAAAGTTTTTTGGGTGAGTGTGGGGGGGTGAGGTGGGGGCAGAGGCGGATCCAGGTGAACCGGCACGCTCAGCCGGAGGCCGCTGCGCCCACATCCCAAACAGGGTGGGCACCCCAGACCCCAAGCGTGGCTGGGGCGGGTGCAATAGCCACCACCCACGGTGGGGTGCTGGGGGAGGCAGAGGGGACCCCCGGCAGTGACCCCACCGCGCCGTCCCCACCGGCTGTGCCTCCTTCCCTGCCGCCCCGGCCGGTCCTGCCAGCGGCGTGGGTCCGGTACGTCCCTCGCGGCACAGCCCTGCCATGGCGTCCCGTGGCCGCCGTGGTGCTGGGAGCACCCGCTCCCAGCGCTTCCAGCTCTGTCCCAGCCTCTCCCCACAGCCGCAGGGGCCGGTGAAACCGGGGAAAGGCATTTCCTTCCCTTCCCACCCACACCCCGACCTGGCACTTGCGGGCAAGGAGGGCGAGGGAGGGCAGGCCAGACGCCACCGCGATGGGCCAGCTGCGAGGGGGATGCACCGCACGCCCGGGTTTCGGGGTGTCCACGTCCCTTGGGCGCCGCGTGCTGCAAAGGGCCACGCTGGGGGCTCGCTCGCGGCCCCGGCTCGGGGCAGGGATGGCTCCAGCCTTTGCCAGCCCCCGGTTCCCCGGCACGGCCCAGGGTGCAAAGCTGCTGGGTGCACCGGTGGGTCTCCGCTACCTCCCTGTCCCCAGCACACGGGGGCTGCTGGTTCCAGCTCCGTGGCAGCGGGGCTCGGGGACGTTGGTGAGCCGGTCACGAGCTAACACCCCGTCTGCCCTCGTTACGGGGTGCCGACGGCTCCTGGGCTCTGTGGTGGGGTTCTGGCCACCCCACGAGGGACAGGGGTGTCCCCAGGGTGGGCGAGGCGACACGCAGGGATGCACCGAGCGCGGCGCTGGCAGAGGGACGGTGCTGGGACCGAGCTGCGTGGCAGACAGCACCGCAACGGCACCAAATCGGTTGCGGAGGGCTTTGCCGATGGCCACGCGTTCCTGTCGCTGTCCCAGTCCCTGTGCTGGCCCCCGGAGCCAGCAGCATCAGGGAGGGGGAGCCGGCTGATGACCAGGTTGGCCAAAACGAGAGCAGCCAAATAAATGGTTTTGGCTCATCAGTTCCTGAACTGGTTTACCCACCAGACAGACGGACAGACGCTGGGGCTGGCGCGAGGGAGACGGCAGGAATGCGCCTCTGGGCTTTGGGCAGGATCAGGCCCCGCAGCACTGGCACAGGCTGACGCTGGGTTAATGGGGCTGTGGCGGCAGAGGAGGAGGGGGCCGATACGGACGCAGCAAGGAGCAGCATCCACGGGGAAAGGTTTTCCCTGGCACCTTCTCCGATACCATCGTTCCTCGTGTCTCTGCCAAACTTAGATCATCGGGGATTAATCTTCGGGGAAGGCACCCCACGCTCCTCCTGCCCCCGCTAGCTCTGCGGAGAACAGGAAGGGTTTAAAAAGCTGATGGTGGCCTCGAGAGCGCGGCGTGGGCTGTCACGGGAGCTTTCTCTTCCAGCCACCCTTGGGAAAGCCAGCGCGGACGCACCGGTAACAGCCCTGGGGATGCGCTCAGCAGGCAGATGAAGCAGGTTTTGCCAAAGCAAGACCCGTGCTTGGCATCCTCCTCGGCAGCGACGGGTGTAAGAGCAGCTCCGCGGAGCGCTGCTGTTTGGGGATGCACAGGCAGGGCTCTCCGGGGGGCCGGGATGGAGCTTCCCGACCTGGAAGTGCCCGGTGGCTCCTGGAGCCCTGGCAAACCCGTGGCAGCGGCGATGCCCCGAGGGAAGCGGTTTCACACCCTTCCCACGCGGCACATGAACAGCAAATTGCTGCCTCGGCGGAGCAGCCGGTTTAATTCGATGTCCCTCTGCACCAGCAGAAACCAGGCAGGGGCCAATCCCTCCCCGGACACGGGGCCGACCGTGGTCTACGGCGTTGTCCTTCGGCTGCGTGCTGTTCCAGACCTGCCCCCCATCCCAACCTTTTGGGGCTTGGGCTGAGCCGCAACCACACCAGATATTCGCGCAAGGGTATTTCTCATTTTATCCTCTTTAATTAATCCTCACCATTCCATTTGCCTGGTTCGACCACGGCAGCGTCCCCAGAGCTGGTGGGGTGCGCGCCGGCACGCTCTGTGCCGAGACCCGCTTCCCGAGCAGCGTCTGCCTCCCCTCCCGCTGCTGCTCCCTTCTCTAAAGCCTGGAATCAAGAGCGAGACTTGGCCAAATTCGGGACCTTTTTGCACTTTACCAAATTATTCCAGAGGACAAGGAGTTAGGGGGCAGATGGAGGGGCTGACGTGGGTCACCAGCGCAGCAGCGCGCCCCATTTCTGAGCCCTTATTGCAGACAGGGGCCATTGGGCACAGCGAAGGCAATGCATTTCTCGTCTCGACGGGAAATAAGCCATTCCTGTTTCCTCGCAATAGTCACTTCTGCATTGAGTAAGACCGCTCCCAAAGCAACCACCACACACGCTGCAGGGTGTGGGACAAATGCCCGCAGCGTCCAGGAAGAAATTCCACCTACTTCTGCGCGGTTGCACAAACAGCCACGGCGAGTGCTTTTTTTCCGCCTTCCTCTGAAGCACCAGCCGCCCTCCACCTCGGAGGCATTCAGATACTTTGGAGACAGCCCGCAATGAACTGTAATCACACACATAAATACCGTGATCTGTTGGTCCGCCACCTTTAAATAACAAGTCTCCTTTCCCTTCCAGCCTACACGCGCACTCAAGCATGGAAATGAAAATACTTCCGAGCTGAGCGGCTGTCACGTAGGAAGGCAGAGGGCAGGAGCCCTCTCCCCGCGGCTCCCGGCAGAGAGCACCCTCGCCCGAGGGCCAGCACGGCCCCGGAGCACCCGCCGCAGCGCCAGGCAGGACTCCAGCACGCTCGCCTGCATGCTGGGGGTGCAGACATTGCCCAGTGCCTCCCCAAAACGCAGGACGTGGGGTTTTGTTTGCCAGCAGCTCAGACACCGCCCGGCTTCGTTTTTGCAAGAGCCGCGTCGCAACCCACGGGCAGTTCCCAGCCCGGCACGCCATCGCCGTGCCACGCGCTATCACATCGTCCCGGCACGGACGCAGCCGCTGCGGGAGCTGGGGTTGGGGGGCCCAGCAAGGTCGCTGCTGCCATGGGGCACAGGTACCCAGACCAGGACCCCCGCTTTGGGGTGCGAGGAGGGGGCCGTAGGGTGCAACGCCAACGGCTACGGTGGGAGGGAGAGCTGGCAGGGGCTCCCCACGAAGGGAGAACTAGCACAGTGACACCAGTTCTATCAGAACAGCACTTAAAAAAATAATTTTAATTTTTTAATGTTTAAGATACACCATCTCTTTATTCCACAGCAGGATCCCACAGCTCGAGTTAGCACGAAGGTTGGGCGCGGGCACAGCCCGTGGCCCTGCTCAGCAGGCAAGCGCAGGAGGAAGGGATCAGCGCCGGGGCAGGGAATAACTCCAGCGGACTCACCTGTGACGACGTTTGCCCAAAACCGAAGCCCAGGCTGAAGCCCGCTCGGGAGAGGCACGGGGTACGCGCACAACCGCGCTGACACCGGCACGGGAGCACCCAGCAGGCACAGCCGCAAACAGACGGATCGATCCGGTACATTCTCCAATTGAAAGCTCCACAGGGAGTAAAGGCACAAACCTTTTGCCTCCATGAATCCCACCACCATTCCAAAACCCCTTTTCCCCTAGAAATTGCTGCCTCCCCGGCTCAGGAACCTTGTCACTCAAGCACAGCGGCAGCAGGTCTCAAATTATTCAGTGATTCCCCCCCGGCAGAGCCTGGAGAAAACAGCCAAAAGGAGTTGCATGGAGCAAGCATCCTCCTTGTGTTCTCTCAGTAAGGAAGCAAAGGCTTTCAGAAACGCTGTCGGATGCCACCATCCATGGAAACACCGCGTGGATCCCAAACTCAAAAGGCAGATGCCTTTCCCAGTCACCAGGACGTGTCGCTGACAGGGCAGGGACAGGCAAGTTAAAGTGCGTTATTTTAACACCCGGTCAGAGCAGAAGATGGAGACGCCTTAAGAGTAATGGTACTAAAACTGACGGAAGAAAGCAACTAATCCTTGTGACCTTGGGCGCAGGGCTGGGCTTCTCCTACCCGCCACAGATACCGACCAGCGAGTAGGAAACTATTTAGGAAGTAATCCTGAAAAAAAAAAAAGCAGTTTCATTCTTTTGCTTTACGGGGTAATCTAAACGGTGTAAACAGCCGTTCAAAATAAGGAGCCCGTTGCTGCCAAAAGTAACTTGGAGCACAATCTCGCAGACTATTTGCTCTTCAGGCGCAGTTTGCCCTTAGAGCTTGCTGTTGCTTGCAAATTATTTCTGCTTTTACCGTGCAAAGATGACTATTTTGCTCGCTTTCAGCCCCTGTGAGGAGGCACCTGGAAAGACACTACATAGCTGGAGTGAGTTTTGGCTCTGCCAGGCAAGCGCTTTCCAAAGGAGCTTTTTACCACCACCTCATCCCAACGGAGACTAGCCCAAAACTCACACACGCTTCTACGGGACAGAGCAATTTTTCTGGTCTGGCATCCATCGCCAGCAATGGACACAGGGAGCTTGGTCAAATCAGTCTGAAAGCAATCTGGGAAGCGTTGGGATACTGGAAGCACTTGTAAACGTCACCGCAGCGCGCCGCCAGGACGTCCTGCTTCAGTTCCCTGTGGCATCTCCTCCAGGCATTGTGGAGCAGAGCTGATTCAACATGGCTTGGGAATTAAATATTAAATCCAGTTCACGGGCGCCCTGCTGTCAGCACCGCTCAGAAGGTGCTCTCGAGCAGGCAATGGCATCCACAGCCCGTGGGACACACCTCCTGGGTGCGAAACCACTCCATCATATGGCTGGTGTGGCCTCCGTGTCCGCACGTCAGGCAGAAATTAGAGGAGCCTCGCACTGCTACGTGACAGATCGCGCACTGGAAGGTGAAGCCCTTGCAGATGGCACACTGGGTGCCGCGCACCTCGCTGCGACAGTGGCTGCAGTACACGCCGAACTCTGGCGGGGAGAAAGAAACGGAAAGCAAGACAATTAGTGCTGCTGGCAGAAGCCGCCATACAGCTCCCCGTTCGACAGCTGAGCCCCCCAAACCCACTGCCCAAGAGATCTGCCTCCAATCTTCTTCAGGCTGGGAGAACCATATCGTAAGGTCTTGGTTCGGTGTCCGTACGGAAGCAAAGACATTGGCAATTGGCGTGCCGGGGCACAGACCGACCGGACAAATCCCCTGATGGCTAAACAGCTGTCGGCTGGGAATGCGTGTCAGATTTCTGGCTTGGGACACGCCGACACTCACTGCGGAGATGAAGGCTTCCTGCTGGTCTCATCTGCCTCACATCACTATGAAGTGTAGCTAAGAGCAAACGAGAACGGCCTTTGTTTCTCACAAAGCACACTCGATGCGTGTGCGGTATCAGCGTCGTGACTACTAGTCACAAAGGGGCAACGGCAGTGGCACCAATTTTCACTCCAGGAGGAGTCCCTGGTGACAAGGTGAGACTGTAACAGAGCTAAGCAAGCAACCGCTGCTTCTCTGGCATCTCTCACCCACTTCTCTCCTCCCAGGTTAAGTGCATCTTTTCCCAGAGTCCTCGGAAGAAGACAGAAGCTGGCCTTAAGTGGCAGTTCTGGGCAGCTACACTGCTGAAAATATTTTGGGAGAAGCGTTCTACTTGCCTATTTCTGGGTTGCTTAGCTCATCCATAGTTAGAGATCTTGCAATTTTATGCGTGCCTCATCTCCACCCAGAGCTGTGAAGAAACTAAACCTGTTTGCTGGCAGAGCCCAGCTCTGGGCGTCCTGACAGACGCTCTTCATCCCCCCTGCTGATCGCGTGCTCCCAAGCCCCCGAGGCACAGCCGTGACGCTGCCGGCAGCTGGAGCAAACCGAACCAGGCGCTCACCGATTCCTTTGTGGGGATCAGGAGGACAAGAGACAAACTTCAGCACCTCAGCCCGCTTCTCTCGCAGGCCCCAGCGATAAAGGATTTCTCCGTAGCACTTCTTAAAGTCATCAAATTGCTGAGTGTTGGCAGGATCCAGGAGTCTAAAGGAACAAACGGCATCGTCATCCACCTGACTGACTCCCAGAGCCTCTGGTTGCAATCCTCTTCCCAGTGATGGCCCTGCAACCAGCTCACATCGCTAGAAGAGCAGCGGATTACTTCTCACGCGTCGCTGAAACACTACAAGGTCTGGCCTTCCCTTGTTCTACACTCAAGGGTGTGATGAATTGGGTGGACCACCCTCCAGGGCCCCCCACCACAGCCACATCCCTGAATGCCCCAGAGGAACGCTATACTCTACCTTTTGTTTTTCTCATGCTGGTCTTTCTCACGCTCCCGATGATCGGGATACATTAGGTTTCCATAGCGGAAGTCATCCGGAGAAGACTCACACCAGGGAGTCGAGGCCTGCTCCGTGTCTTTGTTTGCTGCAAGCGTCAAAAAATTGTGAGCATAGCTCAGAAAGCACAGCCCTCACGAGCACAACCTCCTCAATACCAGGGTGGGGAAGGAGATACGGAAGACCACACGTTCACACATGCTGGTTTTCTCTCCAAGACACAGTTGTATCACCTCCTGCATTCCTACAGACACCCCCCTGCCTCAGAAAACCCAAGTGCCAACCTCTCCTGGCCAGCGCTCCTACTGGACTTCTGGTGACAGGATGGGAACAGGGATCATCAGGCAGAGAAATCTAATCGTGGAGTTTGCTTAGGAATGTTATCTCTGGCGGGCCCGAGCTCCTCTTTCCTAGACAGGGAGGACTCTCATCACCAGGGCTGCTGTTACATAAAGGGGCCTCTGTACGTAAGGTATTGCCCTCGGGGCAGGGAGAAGGCTGCTAATAACTGCTACAAGACAACATCAGCCCCGTTAACCCCCATTCTCCACTCTTCCCCATGTCACAGATGCCTTGATAGCCCACTGAAAAGTTACAGCTTTGGTGTTAACAGGGCTGATGCTTGTAAGGCCCTGATAACTACTGAATGTCGCAAACACCCCTCTTGACGTGGGCAGGGATGGGCTGAGGACCAAGAACAGAGCCCGCGGAGGCAGGATAACCTCTTGTGAGCCCACTCCTCTATTCCTGAAACATGTGAACGAAGACCATCCGCGCCCCGTGCGTCATGTGCCTGTGAAAGATCACTTGGTCAGCCCTGAAGGGGGGGGGCAGTGAAACCCCCAAGACCCCCACAACCCACCGACTCATTTCTAGAACATTTCTGAATGTTCCTGAGCACATACTGCGCCCGCTCAGTGATGACAGACCCCCACCTACGGGGCGGGCACATCAGGTTATAAAAAGGGGAAGCATAAGTTTTCGGCACGCGCCCAACCACCTGAAGACTACAACTATGAGCAGAGAATGTCACTAGATCCAAGGGTGGTGATGTCTTTTCTCTCTCTCTTTTCCTCTCTATCACTCCCTTTGTCTCTAACGTAATTTTCAGCACATTAGGGTAATATCGTCACACGTTTTGCTAAACCCTTACCTTTCACAGTCCTGCTAAGTCTTGAGCATTTTTACGACTTTTGCCAAGCCTCTATCTTTTGTAGTTCCACTGAGTTTTTAAGTAAATTTATGATTGGTTTGAACCTCTAAAGTAATTGTCGTTACTCCTGATTACCATGCAGAGAATTAAAAAGTTAACCTCACCCTAACCCCCTGAGTGGGACGAGACAACGCTGCCCTGGGCCATGGTTACCACTAGGAAAGAGCCAACAGCTCCAACTCTGACACTAGAGCCCTGTGTCTCTGACACCTTCGCAGCTCAGCAGAAAACATCCTCAGGCCCGTGGGTATTCATGCCACTGAGAACCCAGCCTCCCCATCTACTGCTGCTGGGTTTTTTTCCAGCAACAGGAGAAAGCACAGCATTGTTTTTTTCCCCCCTGAAACCTGTGGAATTAGCTGGCTGATGACATTGCGAGGCTGCTCTCAATAATTGTTCGACAATCGTGGCGACTGGAATAGGTGCCTGAGGAGTGGAAGAAAGCAAGTGTCACTCCTGTCCTCAAAAAGGACAAGGAGGAGGACGCAGGGAGCTGCAGGCCAGTCAACCTCACCTCCGTCCCTGGGAAGCTGATGGAGAGCTGATCCTGGGAATCATGTCCAGGCACATGGAGGACAAGGAAGTTATCAGGAGCAGCTGGCACGGACAACAGCCTCAAACTGCAAAGCGCCAGGGTTGTGGAAAGCTTACGGCACCAGGCAGCATCGAGGCAGTCACCCTGAGTGCTTGCTATAGCTAGGCTGGGAACAAAATGGTACAAACTGGTCTCTATCTTTACTTGTCTGCAACTGGGAGAGGCAGCAGTGGGAGCTCTGGGTTAACTTGTGATCCAGGGGCCAGCTCAGTCTGTCTGGGTTGTGCGTAACAGTTTCTCCACAGCCCAGTTGGACGCCATGCTGCAGAAGTCAGAAGGGGCAGGACTGCAGGAACATCGACATGGTTACTGCAAACCCTGCTCGCTTCCCGCTGTGGAGTCATTGGCATTGGCCAAACCCCGGAAAGCTGCTCTGGCAGAGCACATCTGCAGTCACAGCCAGTATTAACTCCCTTCTTTGCCCACCACAGGAGGCACCTAAAACCTAGGTGAGAAGGGAGGCACAGTCCTCTATTTACCACCCGGGTCTCGGTACCTATGCTCCAGCCTCCGGTGCCGAGTCCAGGATCAGACATGCTGGAACAGGAGCCAGAGGAAGTAAAGCTGGGCTGTCAAGGGGGAAAGGAGAGGAAATCATGTCATCTACGTGACAGATGTTCAAAGATAGCCAAGACAAATGGGAAAGAAACAGCGATCGTACATATCGGCTGTGGGAGGCCAGGTTGGAGGCACGCTGAGGGAAGGGGCCATACGAGTTTGGGCACCCCTGTAGCCTGGATTGGGCTTCAAACACGCTGCACAGCATGGCCAGGGTCTGCACATCGTGGAGCTGCGAGTAATGAGCCAGCCTGGGAAATAAAAAGGACAGACAGTATGAGACTGGGCAGAATTCAGCGGCAAAACCATCAAGACTCCAGGGCAACTAATTTTGAGGCTGTTGGGTACATTGATTTGGGTTGCGTTACTGCCTGCGAGAGGCACGTGCACTCTGCAGGATCGGGTTGTCTTTTCCATCGTGCCTTTGAGGAGCAAAGTCCTGCTCTGAAATCTCTCGTGGCCTAACAGGTGGGAGAAAGATGGGAGCTCTGGGAATCCAGCAGAGCTCGTGGCCTGATGATTATCCCAAGTTCACGCAGCTTCAGCAACAATGCCCACAGAACCGACTTTAACTGGATGTAAAGCTAGCGCCATTAGACTCATGCCCAGCCACAACATCTTTTTGTCAAAAACACGCAAGCATCCTGCATCTAGATCACAAGGAAAAACCCCACCACAGGTTTTCTGGATGAAGTTTCTGGATTGCTCTGAAGACTCGGAGCAATGAAGAACCTCCTGTCCTCCCCTGCCCACTGCTGCCACACAGCAGGAAAGAGCGAGGTCAGGCAACAGTATGCAAAGTACACGGCACAAATCCTGTGCCTCCAAATAGGGTGTATCAACAGACAATATCAGTTACTAATTATGTCCCCTCCTGAACGGATTCACCGGCAGGAAGAAGACATTTGCACTAACACTGGTCTTTGAGACCAGAGCAACGATTTCCCAGTGATGCTACACAGCAACAGTGAATTTGAAGGTGAACAAATCAGCTGCAGCAATACACTCATTTAGGAGGTGGGGAGCAGAAAACCAAAATCCCCAAGTCAGGCATTGTGGGCATGCTGGAAAGCAGAGCTCCTACTCTACCTGCCCTATTGCTCAATGGCAGCCAAAGATGAGCTGAGTGCCAGACAGGAGGCCAAACGCTGCCTCCTGCATGTCTAACACTTGCAGCTTCCCTTCTTGATGCATCTCAGGCTCGAGAGAGGGAATAATACAAGCTGTGGCACTACCACGAGTCCGAAATGATGCCTTACAATGTACATAGTTATGGAAGATTCTGCTTCAGCAACAATTCCCCAGCCCCTCCCTGGCATTCAGATACCTACAAGGACTCCAGTAATTGACGTCCAAATGGATGTTGTGCCCAAGGTATCTCCAAATCCGGGTCAGACTTTGGTCCAAGACAGAGATCAGTGGCTACCATGGCCAGTGACCAAACCTGGCAGACAGGAAGGAAAAGCATCAAAGCTACAATTAGAAATAACCACATTCCCAGGGCATAGGTGTGTACAAATTCACTCACAGACAGATAATAATGGAGCTTGCTTTTTTTTTTCCTCCCCTCCTGGCAAAGGGAGCAGTTTCAGCCTCCACGTCACAAATTATATATAGAGTAATGCAAACCCAAAGTTTTTTCTGTCCCACCTGCTTTGAGTTTGGGTTAAAACTTTGAACAATAGTCTAACAGACCTGTCAAAGTAGTTTAACAGACCTAGTAGTATACTCACAAACTTCAAAAGGGTTTAAATTTGATACAGTTCTTGGGTTCAGAGATGCCTGGTGGCAGAAGGTTTACTGGTGAATCATTATTTGCATGAAAAGTATCTTTTGATTAGCTGTTACTGAACACCTCTGTTCTCCTAGCACAGCCCAGACACGAGTACAGTTTGCCATTTCTACTCCAAGAGTTCAACTATTTCACATGAAATTTCTCCTTCATTTATCCTCCTTTACTCTGAAAACAGTTCCATCTTTTCAGTCTCTATACCACTGATCTAGGGCTGTTTTTTTCTGCTGTGCCGTTTAAAATGGGGTAATTTGTTATAAATATTCTAGGGAAAAGAAAAGCTCCAAGTTTGGCATGAAAAAAGAGCAGGAAAGGAAAAGAAGCATAGTGCTGGAAAGACAGCAGGAATCAGAGAGCTGATAACATGGAAAAGTAAAGAAAAAACAAGTGGTCTGAGTATAAGGAATGGCCAGGAACAGTAGTCCCACAGTTGCTCACTGTGAAACCAGAGAGAAAGAAACAGGAGAGAAACCGAAACAAGGACAGAGGTGAGTACAAGACAGCACAGAAAGGAAACGGGAGAGATGCCACTTCCTACACTGCACTAGAGCCCATCTTACGTGTAACCTGCAACTCAAACCTCCGTCTGCTAGGAGCAAGGCAAGCTGCAAGACAGGCTGGAGTTTGATGGGACAGGGAAAAACAAGCCAGAAACAGAGGTATCTCAGAGAAATCTTGCTGAAATTATTCCACCCAAGCTCTGATCCGATGTGGACAAACCAGACAGCAAGATGAAGCACAGACAAAGGGGAACTAGACCTCCCTCCTCTCTCCTGGTCTCCCAGAACCCACCAAGAAGCAAGACAACAGCTTGAGTTTGCTTCTGCTTAGATCGGGTGAGCCTATGTGTGTTCCCTGCCCAGGTCTAGGAAGAGCCAAATGCCCAGGAGAGGTGCACAGGCTCCTCTGGCAGCACCAGCCCACTCCTGAGTCCTGTCAAATCTTCTGCCTGTTGCGATGGATAATCACATGGAAAAGGATGGGCCGCAATAGCCGTTTTTCTCCTTTATTAACTAAGGGTAAGTGGCTAGCCCTGTTCTGGGGCTGGGTCCCTGGGCTCAGACTCTCTCGGGGAGAAGCTAGCTGCAGTTAGCACCCAGTGCCAGCGCAGATGAACGCTGAACAACGGGAATGATTACATAAGTACAACAAAATCACTGGTCAAAATGCTGACAGCAGCTAGGCAACTGTGTGCACAGTTACTCCCTTTTCTGACTCAAAAAGTAGGCTGCGTTCCTTGCTTTGCCTGCAGGAATTCCCTGAAAAATGTGCTTCACTCAGTTTGGCAAAGGGCATAAAACAATCTGCTTGCAGCCCTGGGAAGGAATCTCTCGATGCCAAGAGTCAATGAGGTAGAGACCACCTCCATGGCTGTTCTTCAGGCCTCAGTTCACCAACCAGAGACTGCCTGGAGTCTCTGTCGAACCCAGGTGGCTGTTTGGGTACTGAGGTGACAGCACAAGCCATCTGAGGGGAGCACAGCACGCTCAGGAAGAGGTTCGATTCAACGGCATACCTGTACGAGATCCCTCCGTCCCACAGCCAGGGCTGAGGCAGCATTCTTCTGGCAAGTCTCCTGGATATTATTCACATTCAGTCTAAAAAAGAAAGGAGATAGGTCAGCTCTGGTTGGCACGTTACCTATGAAGGTGGGAAGGGATGGGGGGAAGGTGGTACTGGCAGCAGAACTTCCTGATCAACATGAGCCTGCTAGCATGGCCAGGATCCCATCCCTTCCTTCTCTGTTATTCAAGGATCACTGCCATCCTTCTCCTGCTATTCACCTTCACTAACACACTGCACAACAAGTCCAGCTCCAAACTAGCTGGGCTTGATCCTAAGAAGCACCATTTCCAAGGAGATATCAGACCAAACTTGTGCCAGGACATCACGAGATTCATTCCTGTCCCTAGAAGCTGGTGCCATCAGTTACACGGTCCTGTTCCCATTCAGCCGATTGGTCTGCTCTGACTGACCTGGAGGCAGATGGCAGTACGCTGCGGAGAAGCGGGCTGGTCTTCAGCCTGTTCCCCAGCAGGATAAGGCACCCACCAGGGAGTCTCTGAGAAGCTGGCAAGGTGGGCTGAGGAAACCCACATGGGCTTTCCTGCCTATCGTCAGAAATCTTCCTGAGACACCTGATGCTTTTACTGCTTCCGATCTTACAGCAAATGGAAAAGGGTCAGGCTGTTTACACATGAGATATCCAGAGAAGAAAGGTCCAACAGGTCTTTTTAAAGAACATTCTTTTTAATAAGACAGAAAAGAGAGAAGAAGATTAATTTTTTCCTCTCTCCCCTCCTTTAAGAAGGGAAGCCTGCTTCTTCCCTGAATGTCCATAGACTGGAAATTCTGTGAAGGACCAGACAGTATTACCAAAGCTAAGGAAGAAAAACATTCAGGAACAGATATTTTGTAACTATCTGAATTACATAGTTTGAAGACAAAGCCCCTTGTTTGTTTTTTTTTTAAAAAAACAAACAAACAAAACATAGAACTTCTCCATCCTTTCCATTAAAGCGGAAGAACTTGCTGAACAGACACTGGCATGTGAAACAAAGTCTCCAAGTGAATGGGGCATTCCAAATACTTGTGAAATTAAAAAGCCTTATGAGCTATTAACAGTTTCATACTATGAAAATGTGCATTTATTGGGATTTTTAAGCCTGTGCGTCTAAGTGTGGAGTTTAACATGAGGTTTGAAAAAGAGTTTGTATGGATAATTTCTCTTTTTAGCTGATGCAAACCTGAACCTGTAAGATTTGCAGCGATGATGCTGGAGCACCAGTTCGAACTCTGTATACAATATCACATCACAAATTTCTTCCATCAGACTTTTCAGATTTATAAGGAGGCAAGCGCCATCTCACAGGCAGAGCAAGGCAAGAACAGAGGAAGAAGGTGCAGGCACAAAGATCAGTGCTGACTGACATCAGGATTAAAGCACAGCAATGCCAAAGAGCTGCTCTCATTTGGGAAAGGATGCCAGCCTGTACTCACATGTAGAGCTCTCCCAGCAGCTTGTGGACAGGCAGCAAGCAGGAAATATCTTGGATAATAACTTTCCCAGCAGCTTTGATGGGTCGGTTGTTGGCATCTGTCCCCTCTCGTTTGCTTTTCCACCTCCTTGATTTCTGGAGAAGAAATGGCAACGTGTTATCGGGGAGGAGGACGGCAGGCTTCTCGGGCCAGGGAACAAAGCACTAGGGTCAGGAATAATGCAAGCAGCACCCAAACCTGCCTTTCAGAAGGCTCTGTGTTACCCTGGAAAACATCCATGACATGCCCAGGAGAACAAGCATCTCCATCTGTAGGAAGTGAAAAGCAGGTCAAGGCAGCGAGCTCAAGGTCAAACTCACTCAAAAAGTATTTTGTGAGTTCCCCTGTGAAAGCCAATAAGAGAATAAATCAGCATCGGGATGCCAGTCGAACCTGGGCAGGTTTGGCAGGAGGACAGTTCAATTATCATTCTCATTAGAGGTCTGGTCTGGGAACCCTCTGCACACAGACCACCGCTGACTTCAGCCAACATCAGCACAGAGACACGTGGGAGGCAGCTTCTGCTTGCCCTTAGCTTCAGGACAAGCTGCCAGCTCCGGACTCTCTCTTTTGGTCTCTTCTTTTAGAGTTTGAGTAAGCCCCTGTTTAGCACCAGGACAGGGCTCCCACCTCCTGCTTTATCAACAGCTTCAAACAAACAACAGACGGATGATAAAGCAGGGCCCAAGTTTTCCTAGCAAGGATCCTTAGCTACCATGCTCACAGCTAGTTACGGCTGGCTCAGGACATAAGGTAGGGGGGAGAAGACAGGAGAGGGAATCAACACGAGGGAACAAAAACAAGAAGCCAAGATTCCCAAATACTCCCTGTAATAGGCACAGGGGCAGTCTTAACGCCAAGCTGCGTAAAGCTACCTTGGCTATGTGAAACACCATAGAGTATTTGGCTGGTATCCTGGCCTCTTCCAGCTCCTCGCTCTAGGATGACGAGGGACACCAGGACGTTCGGCAGCACGACAGGCAGAAGGCACTGGAGCTCTACCGAGGGAAGCACTGGCTCCTAGCAGGGCTGCTAAGTGCAGGGAAGGATGCTTTGCAATGCTGCTCCCCTGTGGCATGTTCCCTCACTGACACACCGAGTCGATGGTCCTACACAGAAGCGTCTCCTGGTCATACTGAGTTATGGAGGGTCTCCTGAGGCACTCGTGGAGGGGCTTCCCACACCCCTATCTGAAGCACAACAGCCCCTTTGGGCCAGCAGAGCTGCCCTGTCCCGATGGCTCCGCGGGGCTGGCAGAGCTCGCACAGGCAACACATCAGTGCTCCTAAAGAGCAGGCTGGGCTACAAGACTTGGACCTGCAAGCAGGGTCACCTCTACTTTGGATGTCAGGTCAGCTCTGGGATGGCTGAGTGTCAAACTGCCTTTGACCATGATCATGCAGTCCTATGAGAACATGGGCAGGCTTATCACAGACAAAAATGCTGTTAAAAAAACCCCTACAAACCTTGAGAAATTAATTCCTGCTTCACTGCCTGCCTGGCCCAAGCTTAGGCCAATGTGCTGAGGAGGTCTTGCCATGCCGAGCACGCTGCTAGCACGTGCCACAAGAAGCAAAAAGGATGTGCTTCTGAAGTCGCTCTGGACACCGGGTGACCAAGGCTCAGAGGCTCAAGCACAGGCTCAGCAGTAAGTGAAGAAGGTGCTTCAGACCTCAAGGAGGCAAAGGTGGATTTTTCCAGGGGTGACAGGGCATCACCAGCTCCCCGATCTTCCACCACTCCCCAGAGTAAAGAGGAGCAGAACGTGTATGCTGCCCCGGTATTCAGAGGTGCCAAACAGGGCTGTCAGCATTCAGTGCTACCGAAAAGCTGGCTGCCCAGGGCCTAATTCAATTCTGTTCTCTGCCACGTCCCCTCAAGTCCTAAATTCATCCAAGCACTATTTGCCTGCAGTATTTATCTGCTACACCCCTCTGAAGCTGAGAAACGCTATGCAGTGGAAGATGGCGAGAACGTGGTCGGTGGGAGACCAAACGCCCTTCAGCCCATCAGTTCCTAATCGAGGTGCTGTCTGGGTCAGCTCTGGCTCTCTTACCGTTGGGCAGACTATACCTCTTTCAACAACACCTAAAACTGTAGCTACCCTTCCCGTGCTGAAGCATGCGGGCTGTATTACAACAAGGTTCCCAAACAACAGCAGCACCTGTACCCCATTCCTTGTCAGGGCAGCCAAACGCTGTCTCCTACGTACAGGGAGGAGCTGCTGATGCTGCCAAAAAACAATACTTGAGCAAAGCTTGGGAGCCCAAACACAAAGATGTGCCATCAGGGCCAAGAGTGCAGGTACTGTCCTGGAAGGGCTACCAGGCTTCTCATGGTATTGTCCCATCAAAAAGCTGTTATTTCTGCTGCGTCTGAGCAAGCATTTGAACCCAGGCTTGCGGACGCAGAACCATTCTGCAGGTCCATCACCAAGGGCTTCTAGAGCTCGGCAGGTAATTCAGAGAGCAACTCGCCACCTCTCAATCACCTGTAAGCCAGCCGCCCCCAGGACTTGCAGCCGATGGAGAGTTCCCTCTGACCGAGGCAGGTTCACCGCCCCATCATCAGGAACAGATTCAACCTGCTCTTGCCCTCTGCAAGAGCGGACTGAAGAAGCCTCCCAACAGGCATTTCAAAGACCAGAAACATGGACAACACATATCACTTTCCACAGGTAATTCAGTCACTTTGGTTTTTTTTGAGAATGACAACAAATGAGGATGAGAATGGAAGAAAGATCCCATGAATGGTTTCCACTCTTGCTGCTAGCATATCACCAGACAAATGAAGACACTAAATGTATCAGAATCCCCTGAAAACTTGGACTCACAACAAAGTTGTCCTGTTTTCTTCTTCTTAGCACTGCCTATTTACTGGCAAAAAGGGAAGCCCTAATTCTTTACTGGTGCAGCTCCCGGAGTAGAGTCAGTCGATGGCCATATGCCTTGCCAGTACTACACTTCCATGACCACTACTCCCTGCCCCTCGAACTGCAACAGAAGAAAATCATGAAGCCACATGTGGAATCACTATTAAAAATACCTGGAGTTTGGGTTTGGGTTTTTTGTTTGTTTGTTTGTTTTTTTGCAATTCAGGTTTGCCTCAGCTACAGCAACAAAGCATTAGAAAAAACTATGATGAGAAGTATGGGAACCATCACGGATGAGGTAAAGCTCATCCCATTGACAACAGCAGCTCTACTGCAAATAATTGCTGGCGTTAATTACAGGAGCAGCTCTCCACCAGGCAGTATTTAAGAACTTTTAACAGGGATTACCAGAGGCAAGGAGAGCTCTAGCTTGGGTCTGTCTGGCCAAGATCCACCACAAGGTTCCTCCCTCCCTTCTGCTTCACCTCTTCTCCCAGGACAAGCTCCCACTATGGTGTTATCAAAAGGTGTCACCAAGGCTCACAGGCATTAGGGTAGGACAGAAAACACGTCTCTTCCTAGGGGATGGAGCACAGGTCACGAGGGGGAGCGGGGAACGTTACGGTTGGAGCTGAAGCAGAAATCAACATGCTTGCATCAAGCTGACTATTGACAGCTGAAGGTCAAAGACACAGGGCTTCTGCACTGCCCCCTGACATTTCTAGCTCTTTCTGCAGTCTAGAATCCATGCCAAGAAGAACTGCATCTACCCAGCTGCCCCTGAGAGTTTAAGGAGAGGAAGAAAAGAAAGAAAATAGCTACAGCAATAGCAAATTAAGGCTCATCAGTTCCTCAGAGCACCAGAAGGAAAGAAACCAGAGCATTTATGACAATCATGGGGTTGGAGGTGACAGCGGGGAAGAGCACTGAATAATGACTAAAAAAGCCAGCCTGCACCTGCACTACCATACCCAAGGCTGTAATTTGCTGCAATCTGAGGTGATAACGATGGCAATAAATGGGTTACATGTAGAAACAGATAGCCCAAGAATAAGCCACCAACTGCTTTGTAGCAACCACCATCATCACTGCATACTCAGCAGAAGTAGTAACAAAATGCTGCATGCCTGCTTGGAAAGGATGCTGAACAGTTGGGCGTGTGTGCCTTTGGATCCTGCTGAGGCAGGCAGTGCTGTTAAGTAGCATCGTTAAACGTAAAGTGCCTGTTTTGCATAAGCATATGCAACATTTCAGGGTTCATGGTATAAACTGGTGTTAGTAGGGCAAAGGGAAGGGCTGCGGACAGAAGGGAACAGACCTGATGCTGAATATTAAGCTGCAATAAGGCATTTACAAAACAAAGAGTTAAACCTGCTCCAACTCAGGTTCAAGCTGCTCCTTATATTAATTCTTTTTTAAAATAAAATTTAAAGATTGCTGCCTCCCTGCAGAAAGCAATGCTCCTTTATTCTGAACAACTGCCTACAGATTACCTCCTCTGTGCAGGTCATGCAGCACTGCCTGGATTTTCTCTTCAAAATAATCAACATTTACTATTTCCAGCATCTCCCACGGTACCAGGCAACTTCCACAAAGGGGCTAACAAATCCGAGGCACTTTTGAATCAAGTGCCCCACAGCAGGAATATTTTCTTTATAGCTTCCATCAATTAACAGCTGGCATGTGCCCTGAAACACAGGCATTTCTGAAGTGGAGGCTAGTCATTACCTAGAAAAAAGGAGGAATTATTCTTTCTTCTAGACTTGCTGAACTCTTGCTTCCCTGAGCACCTCAAGCAATGCTGAGCTCTTCTTCCAGAAGGAAGGCACCTGGTCTGCACAAATAATCCACACCTCTCTTCTTGCATGCCTGCGTCTTCGCCTTGGGCACTTCTGCCCACGTCAGAGAGCATGATTAGCCTCTTCCAAAGGTTAGCCACAAATACAATCACTCCGTCAAGGCTTGGACTAATCCATGTATCATTTTTAAGTATATATTACACAAAATTATAACTTTACCACATCGCTACTTGCTCTTCCTTCCAAGCCAGTTGTAAGGAATTAAATGGCGGTCCTTTGCGTGCCACAATTTACCACACCACAAGCTGGCGAGTTCCTTGCTTGGTTTTATTTCTTTCAGTCTGTTCCTGATCCAAGACAGAACTTCATTTCTTGCCTCCACTGCTCCCATTTCTTTATTAGCTCTTTGCAAAAAGCCTTGACAGAGTCAAGCCAATTACTTCTGGTTTCTTTCACCTATTATTTGCCATATAGTCTTAGAGCTGTTGTAATTAGGAAGGCTTGATTCTCTTATACCAAGTTAAATTAGGTGTTACAGAAATCTGTTTTATTCCCTGCTGTTTTATGAGGAGACAGTATGAAGGACAGGAGCTGTGAAAAATCAGTTGTTCTCACACACGTTAAGAAAAATGGACCTAAAGAGATCATCTTTGAATTGAAATGGAGTTTTCTAAGCTTTGCCTATGCTCAGCAGATGAGTGATGAGATAGCAATTGCTCAAATTTATAGCACAGCTCGAGCACTGCTGATATCATCAAGATGTTCACATGAACGATGTTCAAGCTTGAGGGACATGTGGACCTGACTAATGGAAAATGACTGTCAAAGCAGCCACGTGCCAGGAGGAGGGAGTACCTGCCAAGGCGGCTGGAAGCACAACGACTCAAACTCAGTGTGATTCCAAAGGCCGGGAGAAGACCACAAATTAAGGAGAAATTCTATTTATTGCTCCAGGAAATAAGACTTTATGGTGCATTGCACTGAGAACAGGCAGCTCATTTTAATGAGATGACAGATCACTGTCAGCCACAAAACCAGTTTGTTTCTTCCACAGCTCTTAAGCAATCCTCCCTCTCCAGCGAGGCTTTGTCTTTTCCAGAACCGAGGCGCTCTAGTGTCAGTCTCATCAGTTGCTTGATGATGCATAATAATCATTCAGCTCCTCTGCAGTGCACTCTCTACTTCCTAGAGCCTGATACTTTCTCAATGCTTCAAAATTGCCCTTTGGCATCCTTTCCCAACTGCCAGGCCAGGTACAATAGGTCCTACAATGTGTTGTAGGTCAGTATTTGTACTCATCAAACTAGTGTTTGCTCCGGTCCACTTACACGTGCATTCAGTCTTACTGAAGCCCTAGGCACTGTGGGGAGTGCAAGTCCCCCACCTCTGTGCAGGTTACTCAAAGGCAGGCAGGTGGCATTTTATTCTTGGGCCCTTGGGCAGAAGACAGGGTTATATCAAGGACAGTATTAGCACAGCGCACAGTACCGGGAAGTCGTTAATTGCTTGTATGGACCAACGTCGCCGGGCAGAGCGAGGAGACATCTGTATGTGAAAACGTTATACCCAGGAAAAGGGAAGAAAGACACCAAGAAAATTAAAAGACAAAGGTAAATAAACTGAAATGAAAAGTGCCCTGAACCAGCAGAGTAAAAGATACCATTCCCAATGGTTCTGTTACACAACGAACAGTTGCAAACCAAGACCCCCCCGCTTCATCCACACACAATTGTACTACACAACATTACCTACAGCCCCGGCAGAGCAAGGGCCGCTGTGTCTGTACCCCATGCCAGCCTCTGTGGAAGACTTCAGCAACCACAAATTGGACTGAAGTCTTCCACACGGAGTTGTATTACTGCAAGAAGCGCTGAACTGCAGTGATGTGACCTTGTTCGTACCATGAATCGACAAGAGAGCAGAGGACAACACCTTGGTGCCCCACGTGCCAGGCTCCTACTCTAACAAGTTTGCTCTTCTTGGCTGAAGAGGAAGGCAGCTAAGTGCAAACTGCATCATTTTTTAACACAGCTGTCCAGCGTCTTGGCACAGAAATCTGCAGGAAGCTAAATAAACACTCCTGCTTACTCAGACATCCCTTTAACATCCAGCAACCTCCAGGACTTTGTTCACTGGAACCTGCTGTAACTGTTCACTTTCATTTTAAACAATAAAAGCCACACGTCAGGATATTGGAAGGGATGTAGAGACCCTGCTACTTGGCAGGGCCATGTGGAAATTCCCATTATGGGTTGAGGAACTCATTCAGGTTGAGTGAGCAAATTCACTGATTGACTATGCAGGATAGCTCCAAAGTAGGCTTTCATTATGAACTTGCAGACATTTCATTAAGTACTCAACGCAGTATTATAGCAACAATAAATGCAACCTCTCAAAGCACATTACTGTGCACTCACTCAAGAAAAAAAGAATCTGTTACAGTTCTGTAAGAGTCAACACAATAAAAAGGGGAAGAACGGGGTTATTTGTGTCATGTGCAGTATACTTTACATTTAGTTCCAGCTGATGATAGGCAGTCAGGACCATCAGCCATGCCTTCAGCCTCTGGTCTTCCCTTGCACCTCCCTGCTGGGAGAGCCCTGCAGACAGGGAGCTGAGGAGCAAGGCTGGCTGCAGGGCCCCACAGGAGGAGCAAGGAGGAGGAGACTGCAGCCTTGTGCTGCACGTTCCTCCACCAGGTCTCACAAGAGAAGGAGAAAAGGATTAGTAGAAGGAAATTCGGTGTGTGTGTATAGCAGCAAAACTAAGCTCAGTGCCCCTACAGAGTCCTGCTCTCCTGTAGGCAGCCACTCCTGCCAGCCTCCACTCCCACGGGCAGTGAGTTTGAGAGGTCTCCAGCCAGGCAGGCACCAAGCAAAGTCCTGCGGAGCAGCAGTTTCCAAGCCCTGCCAAATTCCCCGACGGGAAGCGTGAGGACACTGCAGTCACTGCCCCTTGGCTGTCCTGCAGGCAAGGCTGAGCAGTTCCCAGATCCCTACCGGCATGGCCCTCTAACCAGGGGGAGAAAAATACAGCCATGGCACCTTCTTCAAGGGACATCCAGGTTTGAAACACTGATGGCATTGCCACAGAATGGCTACAGCTTCTCCTTTCTGCTGACTACTATTCTTTAGTGGGTTTTTTTGAGGAGTGAAAAAGAGGGAGGAAGAAAGGAGGAGGTTGCATGTGTGAATAGAAAGTGAGAAAGATATATATACACACACACGTGTGTGTATATATATACACACACACGCTTAAATGAGCACAGAAAGGCTCAGAGTCAGATTTAGTTTCATTTTGGTTTACTAAGGAGATCTCTGCTGGGTTCAGCAGCTCCCCTGCCTTTATGGGAACATGACATATTTCCTGTCTAGTAACAGACAAATTCCATTCGTTTGCTAATGGCAGCGATGTCAGTCATTGCTACATGGGATTTAAATACCTGGTTATATCTGACAAATTCAGTTTTGGGGCTAAAATTATAGAACATGAGAGTTTTAACACACAAAATTTCAATTTTTATCTAATGCAAATATAAACCCCAGGCTTCAGAGCAAGGAGCTAGCAAGACTCAGAGTCTGTGCTTTTTAAAATCCTTCCAATGAAATGACATAAAAATATGTAGCATTGATCTAACAGAGGCCATGACATCAGCTCCTGAAGAATCAGAAAACCTTTGCTGACGGGAAATACATGGGGGTTTTTTAAAACTATTTCATCTGCAAGAACATTTGAGCTAGCTCCCTGCCAGGGCCCTTACACTTCTTCCAACCCAGCATGTGAGAAGATAGCTTGGCAGGGGGAAGGGGAAATACAGGAATTTTCTCTGGCTTTCAGCAGACATGGCTACACACATGCTTTGTTCTCTTGACTTTTCTTCCCCGCAACAAAAATCTTGTCACCATCAATACAAGGGCTGGGGAGGCAGGTCACATGAAATTGCACCAAGCTGCTTCCACATGTTATTTTTAGCCTTGTCTGTCATCTTAGAGAGCTGCGTGTCAGAGAGAAGCACGCTGCAGAGGACAGAGGTAGCTCTTTAAATAAACTCTCCTGCAAAGACTAGAACAGCTTGTAATTCTTGTACCAGGCAGCACCATTTTCTCTTCTTTTCAAAAAGAAGTTTGTGTGTGGGGAAAAAAAAAACAACAACATGGCGACTACAAGAGTCTTCTGGAGTCTGTATGATGGAGGCAAAGCTCACAATGGGAGAGGGGCTCGCCCCACGGCTGTTAGGACTAACTCGCATCATGTAAGTGGGAGACAGTCCCAGAGGGGTCAGCTGTTGCGTCCAGGACTGCTGGAAAATGAAGACCTTTCTCAGTGCCCAGGAAGGATGACAGCTCAAGGCTCGAACAGTGGGCAAACTACTCGAATGCCCTGAATTCTCAAGGCTCTCGGTGGAAGCTTACTGTATTTTTGCAAGCCACTTCACCCTCTGCTGAAGCACGGAGAATTTGCTTCTGAGCAAGCTGCACCATTGATTATTCCCACAGCATCTACTCTGGGCACATCAGGCCCTCAGCTGCTTCAGAACTACCCTACGGCCACGCTACAATTACCAACAGGTCTTCCTCATCCACTATATCCCAGAAGAAAACAATCCCACTCTCCCCTTGCTTATTAACAGCAATGACAGCAAGACCTACACCTAAACCAGAAGTACGTGGAGAACCATGTAAGAATGATTTTTGTTTAAAAAGAAGTGGAGAAGATCTTTGGAGAATCACGTAGGAATAATTTTTGTTTAAAAATAAATCCAAAAGGGGCACATAACCCTGAAAGAGACACCTGTAATAGAAATAACCCAAATATAACCCACAATCCTGGAGAGGTTGTCAGTAAGCTGCAGAGAGCCTCAACCCTTTGCAGTTCTATACATCAGGGAGTGCAGAGAAAAGCAGAGGTGCCTACGTGTACTTATCTGGAGACTACAGCTTAAGCATGAGATTTTAACCCTATGTAATGCAAAGGGAGACAGTGTAACGCACTGGAGGAAGGTGTGATGGTCTGTGTAGAGAGATATCAAAATAAGCAGGTCAAATGCTAGACAGGATCAGTAAAAAAGTTACTAATAAGAGATAAATCCATTTGACATTTTTACAGAACTGCCTGTAAAAAGATGCCTTCTTTGAGAGGAATACGAAGTTTCTGTTACTAGCAACGCTCACAGCTGTACGAAAGGAATACAGATCACAAAGGCTGAAGTGTTAGGAAAAGCTTTGTGGTCTGGTACTTACCCTCTCTTTGTAGTAGAAGGAGCTAATGGAGACCTGCTCCTTCTCGCTGCGTGTTGGACTCCCACTGTACAAACGCAGATTGCCTGGAGTCTCTGTGCGGATCTTCATTGGAGTAATGAGGCCGCTATGGTACGCTGATAAAGCTGACAGGGACCTAGAAACAAGAGAATACACTTTTAGGGAGCTGATACCCACCAAATTGCCCTGGAGGCTCACAGTGACATCTCCACTAACCCAAGCTGCTAGCAAAGTTTCAGTTGTGTTGAAGGAAGGGGTCTCTGCTGAAGGCCGGTGATATAAGGGACCAGCAGCTTTGTGTCTAGGGCACAGCTAACACTAGAGCTCAGTACTTTCAGGGCCAGTAGCTCCAGTGTAGGATCTGATATTCACCTGTGACAGCAGCACACCTCAAAAGCAAGGCAGGGTCCTCACCTGGGCGTGGGCTCCGTCGGGGACACTGCACGGTGCATGGTCATGGGTCTCGTGAAATACACCAGGTACCCTGAAGAGACAGGACACGGCATAAAGATCACAACAACGAGGAGCAGATTACCCAGGGGTGGTTTACACAGGGAAACCTGGTCATTTAAAGTATCAGAGTCAAGGGGCTGGGTGCCTATCCACTACCACGAGTGCTTTTAAGCTACAAGTAGACAACCACATTTCCTCAACCCAAATCCATGCCCTGCAAACCCATTCAAGAGCATGTTTTGTTGAGATGATGGTCTTAAAAGCGCCATCTCAAGTGGCTTACAGATGTTAGAGAAAAGACAATAAAAGAAAATAAGCAAATACACACTCGTGTTTTAACTCTTCACCACAGCTTGTCAAGCACTGATACTCCAGAGGCAAGCGAGGTGATGTTTGGCTACACAGAGAAGCCATTGCAACTTGTACAACTTTCCTCTTCAAAAGGATAACCCCAGCCATCTGAAGCCAACTCCAAAGCACTCTCTCACAAGCCTTACCCCATTTGTTACAGCATCTCAAGTGTCTTCAGCCACCCACTCCTGCAAGAGTTTCAGTACTTAGCAGGTTTCACTGAGCCTATTCCACACAATACTACTCTGTTTCACTTTTTCTGGGAATTTGGTGGGGCCTGTATGAAAAGCAGCTTTTGAAGCGTGCTCAAACTGGGATGCGGTCAGGTCCCGAAGAGGCACGCTTGCATCTGAAACAGCTCAGTGAAACTTAACAGTTCTTCCT
Organism: Aramus guarauna; assembly: GCA_013400195.1. Lineage (NCBI taxonomy): Eukaryota > Metazoa > Chordata > Aves > Gruiformes > Aramidae > Aramus > Aramus guarauna. Next base: position 281,774 of record VXBL01004978.1, read on the forward strand.
CAGACCTTAACCTGTTTTTTAAGGATGACCTTTGCACTGTACACTCTCCTGGAAACCTGGATATGATTGTACCCCATGTCCCATTTAGGAGAAGTTTCCCAATGATCTTGGAAAAATCTATTTTGGACAGCAGTGAGGGTACGGAATGAGAAATAAGTGGTTAGTAACAAGAATACAGCTTCAGCAAGGCATAAGTTCAACCCCAAATCACAGGAATTTCATGAAGACTGAGCACCAGGGCATGTCCAGCAGTTTGATGCTGGTAGGAGAGAACTAGGCAAGAAAAACAGCTATTCCCAGTTTTCTGTAACAGAGAGGTCTGACAATGCCTCTGGCATGGCACAAGCCAAAGGCCACTTCTTCAACTAGTCCTGGATTTCCAATGCCTAAAACCCTGCATGCAACACCAACTGCAAACAGTTGCTAACTAGTCTCATTATCTATAAATTTATCACAACATTGCTACTTTAATACCATTTCTTACTGCACAGCAGTGACCAAAGCCGTGGCAAGCGTTCCCCAAGACATTAAGAGGACCGTTCCCTGGGTAGCTGTTGTAACATATCAGCAATGGGGCTGACCTGCACCACAGAACCTGGCTCCAGAGGTCCGTGGAAATGGGATGTTAGAGTCCTGGTAGGAACCATAGGCATTGGAGACCCGGGCGAACGTGGGCAAGGGGGGTGTTACGGAGTTTGACAAAGCGTAGGGATTGCTGGACGTGCTGTCCTCTTGGTTCTGAAACAGAAGTTACCCAAGGTCACACTCCTGCTGCCACAGGAAGGAAACCCAGCTGGAGCACCGGACATCGCAGCACCAAGTAGCCTCACAGAAGGTGCTCGTCCTTTGAGCCAGAGCAGATCAAGCACGGAGCATGGTTATTGCTCTGGCTGCAAAAGGTGCTTGCAAGCACATTTACCTTTGAGGAAAGGGCTTCTCTGGCTGCTCGTCCAGAGATTTCTCTCCCATCACAGCTGTGTTGAAATGCAGAGCTTGACTGGGGTGAAACAGTGGGAAACTATATAGAAAATCTGACCTTCGGACTCTGGATACGACTCTCAAGACTGGGAGCTGAGCTAAACCCGGTACCTCAATGATGCAAGTGAGACAAAGTCTCCTTAAATAGGAATGCCACACAACTAGAGGGGGTCAAATGCAGGTGAGGAAGGCAGGTGGTATGAAATACTGGGGGACCTCAGGCCTATCCATGGAAATTTTGGCAGAAATCTGCATTTATTTGTACAGAGTGTACTACAGGTTAGGTCTAAAGGAATTCTTTAAAGGCAGCAGCGCCTGACTTGAGTCATCAAATTTCCATACAATGGAGAAAATTCCCACTCTTAAACACTGCTGCTGAAACCAAACAGAACTAAGCCTTTCCATGTTAAAAAAAAAATATTTAAAAAATCCCTTCATTTGCGATAAATAAACAAAACCTTTTGGAAAAGAAACCTGAGGACACTCTTCAATCTTTTTGTGAATGCTAGAAACACCCACTCTGGTACACTTCACCCACACACAGACCTAAATACCTGACACTGGAATGCCGAGTAGGTATCACAGATCTCTCAGCTAAGGGCAGAGTGTGACTTGAATTTATCTGCAGTATCATCCCTACAAAACCTCAGCACAAGGCTTCAGAAAAAAACAGACTTTCACAGCTTTTTTTTTTTTTTTTAAAAGGGAAGAAAACAAAGACCCTAGAATAGGACTAGCAGGATCTTTGACTAGAACTGAGGAGGTAAAGACATCTGCCACTGCCTTTCAGACAAGAATGAATCCATCAGCTCCCTGAGGCCTCTTACCTTCTCTCACAGATGATAACCGTGCCCTGGCACTCAGTGAGACATACTCTGAGCTGGAAAGCTACCACGTACCACTAAGATGCTCAGACAGACCCCCAGTTATTCCTGCTAACCTGAATATCAGTGAGCACGCAAAGTTCCCCAAAGCAGCAAACCTTCAGGGTCTGATTTTCGGAAACAAAACACATCTAATCATCTGCTCAGTTTTCTTCAACATTAACCAGAAGTGCTTACACAAATGTAACTGCCAGCCCCAGGGGTCTGTTTACACGTCTAATGAGATCGGACTCTCACTGCAGAGTCAGAAGTGTGGGATGTGGGAGAAGACAACAAACTAGGGCAGAAAGCCCAGGCAGTTCTCCATACCACAACAGACTCCAGCCAGGAGACCAACTGACGCAGGCAGGGCTCCAGGCAGCTCTGGTTCCGCTTCACTTTCTGCAGAGAAGTGTCTTTCAATATCTGGAATACATACAAGATGCAGCTTGAATCATGGTTACATCCACACCTTCCCCACATCCTTTTTTGTCTGCAGAACAACTAAAATGCCAGAATCTAGAGAAGCCAAAGACATCCCATAATATCCAGTGGAGCTGCACTGACCCGCTGGTGTGCTGCCTGCTTTGAGGAATGGCTGTGAGCTTTGATCAGAGCACTGAGAGTTCACCTAGATTCAGCACACTGAGCCAGGATTTGGGCTTCTATACTACTGTAGCCCATACGTTCCGTAACAGTTTGTGGCAAATGGAATAATTTTTTTTTCTCAGGAAGGAACCCAAACTGATCTATCTGTTTGCTGCTGGGGAAGGGAGTTCATCAGCAATAGGACTTCCTACACCAGATGATCAAACACCTAGTCTAGTCTGGAATTAGCAGGGCCTGTGTAAAATGTCCCCTCATTTTTAAAACAGTTTGTGGAGGAGAGCAGGAAGAAACATCCCAGCTCAAAAAAATATTATCCTGCTGCAGCTGGATGCTTAGCTGGTCATTTTGTCTGTTACAGGGTTGGGGGAAACTGTGTGAGGAGAAGGATGTTAGGGATCCTCAGGCAATACACATCACGCAGGAATACAGTAGCAGTGAAGAACACACATTTAAAAAGCACCAGTGGAGAAAGGTAAATACTGGGCTGCAAGGACAACAAAAACCTCACCCTAGGAGCTCCGCGATGTATCAAACACTGATCTGTGGTATGCCTCCAGCAAGGTCAGATGTTTTATTCTGTCAGTAATCTAGACATCAAGCATCCAGCATTTTTATATATATATACACACCTTCAGCAGCTTTGCCTTCATGGAGGCAGTGATCGAGGTCGGGTTGATGAACTGGAAGGACGGTGCAGCGTTATTGGGATACTGGACAGGGAACATCACCAGCATCCTGACTCGGTGGTTGCCGCAGTGCACTGACACCGTACAGCTACGACTCACCGCATCCATCTGTGTGACGAAAAGCAATTGCTCTGTAGTTAGATCTCCAAGGACCTTTAAACTTAAAGAGGCTTAAATTCATGCTGAGGGGCTGATTCCTCCGCACACCCGTAAGACGAAGTCATGCTGTTCTCAAGGGCAGTGAACACAGTGACAGCAAAAAAGCCCAGGCAGATGCGGACGGACTCAGCTCGCACCAGCAGACTGCCAGGCTGACATCCCGGCATCTGGAGCCCACAGTGAGCCCAGGCAGCATCAGGAATCAGGCCCTACCCCCAACAGCCACTGCACCCCAGCCCACTTCACCTGGCCGCAGAGAGCTTCAGGCCCAGCGCAGCAGTAATAGGCACCCCCTAAGATTATAAACCACTGTCTCAGAAAACTACATCAGGATGATGCCGTGAGCTGTGAAACCACGGGGTGGGGAAAGGAGACAGGCAGCTGCCTCAAGCCTCCCATCCCAGTCCAGTGCTGTGCCTCCAGCCAGCTTCCACGCACAGAGGAGGGTTTGGCATGCGAGGGAGATGCCAAAACCAAGGGAGAGAGTGCAGGATGGGGAGGGCTCAGCAGATCAGGTTCAGAAACAGTTGAAATGAGATCAGCTGCATGTAGTGGAACAAGTCACTTCCCACTCTGCAGTCTAAGCAGATGAAAACACTGTCCAGCCTTCTCGGGACCAGCGCCAGTGTAGTTACAGTGCTGAAATACTTCCCTCAGTCCCAGTGTCTGGGATTATCCTCTTTCCTACTACCTCTGGCCAAAAGGATCTTTACAGCTCAAAATAAACCTTGTTTACAGACAGCAGTCACTGCAGCAAAAAAGGTTCCCCTCAAAAAGCTCCGACCAGTCAGCCTCCCCTCCTAACAAGCCAGAAAAAGGAAACTCTTTACCTCCACATTGACATTGCGGATCTGCACGTTGATCAGTGAAAACTCCTGCTGCAGTGTCTGAGGCAGCCCCAGCTGGTCCGTTTTCTTTCCCACCAGAGGGTCATTCAGGAAATCTTCTTTTAAGGCTGACAGGAAAGATGGAGAACAGGTTGAGACAAGCTATAATAGACAGACTTTCAGCACGCAATGCCAGGAGGTAGCTGAGACAGCAGGCTTTCCTCTGCTCTTCTGACACGTGGAGGCATGAGTTTTACCTGGCAAAGATCTGCAAGCTGGAGGGTCTCAGCTGTTGTTTAGAAGCAGGTTTCTGAGCCCTGCTCTTCAAAAAACTAAACCTGTCTGCACACAGGTTTCCCAGGAAGGTTACAGAAGCCGCCTGTACTCTGTACAACCCTAAATGATCTGTCCCTACTCATTTGAGAACTCTTCTCCTCACTACACAGTACTATCAGTCACAAACCTGAGGCCATGAGCCTCTCGGTTCAGTGGGAAAGAACTGCTGCCAAAGCAGTCTCCAGGAGGAGCTCTGGTCTTTGGAACTCACACCCCACCACTCTTAGCTTTCAGGGAATGCTTCCAAAGCACAATGAGGCTTTGGGAGAGAGAATAGGGTATTTCTGGCCCTATGAGAGGCTTAATTCATTTGTAGTAGCATTTCATTTTGCAAAGCACTCTATTGCTTTAATGGTCTTTAAAGAATCATCTAAATACTGGGTCTAGCTGCCCAGTTCCACTGCCGTTGGACAGTTTTCAGGAGGACAATAACCCCTGAAGGCCAGAATAAACAGCCAGGCAAGTGCTGCAGGGCACAAGGAATTACAGCTAAGACAGCAAACTTGACTGAGTTTCAGAAGCCTCTGCCTGTGGTTGAGCCTGGGTTTTGCCTCAACTCTTGCTGTTTATCCCCATTAGGGCAGGGGCAGCTGCTTCTGAAGAAGGCTTTGCTGTGGCACCACTTCCTAAGACCAAACACATTTTATGATGATGGCTTCAAGGACACAAGGGAAGTCCCGATTATTCAGCTGTCACTCGCACGCTTGTACTATCATATTTCGCAGACTATCCCTAGCAAAAAAAAATAAATGACAAGAAATGGAAAAAGCTGTCCTTTTACAGGCATTTGCCTAAAAGATACTGACTTTGCTGCTGGGACAAATTTATCTGGTTTTACTGCTGCCCAGTGGGTTGCTGAATTTGGATAGGTAGGATGCTCAGCTGCTCATTCCTGTTTGCAATTTTATTATAGTGCTTAGATATACTTTACAAAAGGGAGCTGAAAAGGGGATTAAAGGAAGATCAGTGGCTCTCAGGGAAGATAATTATTTCTAGCTCAAGATACCACATAGCTTACTGAAAAGCCATCTCTGAGGTTGCCAATATGGGCAGTACCCTCCTTTTGTCTTCTCCTCTCATTCCCTTCCAATTAGTTTCTAATCCCCAAAAGCCCATACGTTTCTCTAGATTCCTAAAGATCCAGCAGCCAGTGAGGAGAGCTGTACACTGAAGACACAGCTGGTGGGCTTTCCGATTTATCTGCAGAGCGCCGTTCTCTTCAAAGATCCCCCAAAGTGCTTTACTAATATAACAAGGAGACTGTCTGCAGCTGAAATGCAGCCACCTCCAGGGTGAAACATCAACCATCCACAATAGTTTTTAGGGTAAAAGGAACTGAAATTCCTACCTAGAGACTTGCTTGTGCACTGATCCTGCAGTCACGGTATTTGCAGCAAAATCTACCCTGCTACAGAAAAGCCATTTTCGTTCCCTTTGGCCACAAGGGAAACTTTACAGTCTGAGCCCAAGGCAGACCCACACAGAAACCACACAGGACATATGAACGTGACCTCATCAGGTACAGCAAAAGAGTTAACTCTTTCCTGTGGAAAAACAGAGGTCAGGCAGCCAGAACGAGAACACTTAATACTCCCAGCTGGAGCAAGAGAGGCTGTGCTTCCCCACAGTAAGGGGGCTTTTTCTATCACATTATAAAAGCCTCATGTAGACAGAGGTCCTGCCGACTTTTAGAAACTTGTTCTGCTGTCACATAGGACAGGTGGCAGAGAGGAACTTCACTGGGATCTGCTGGGCAGAAAACTTTGAGTTAGGAAGTGGTGCCTTCCCTAAGGGACCTCACAGCTGGCTCCTTTATTCAAAGGACACACATTCGACCACTTCCTCCCATTCTCCCCAGTTTGTTGGCAAGTCAAAGGGAGAATCAAATCACTTTCCTGCAAGCCCCTCACATGAGGATCCATTGTAGCATCCTGCTACAATGCAGACAGGAATTGCGAATTTAAACTCAAGCTGACACAAAGGCATGGGAGCACCCAATTCTTCTTCCTCAGTTTTAGAGATAGAAATCTCTTCAGATAGCTTTTTCACACGCACATCATCACCACGTGTCTCAGCTGCTGCAATCTCTTCTATTCTGGTACTTAGACTCTTCAAACACTCACACCCTGAATGTTTAACCTGGCCAGAGCCTTAACCACACAAACCCTCCTTTGCATTCCTTCCCTGTATGCCTTCTCTTCTGCAAAGCCAACTCAATGCTTTCTGTTAAAGCCTCTGACCCATTCCCATCCACCTATCTGGTACTCAGAAGCTGGAGACATCATCCTTCCTCCTCTGCAGCCTTCAGCCTCCTCTCATTGATACACGAACAAAAATTCACGAGTTCTCTCCATACTTCTGGTGGATGGAGAAGACACCAGCAAACATCTCCATGTTAGATCAGTTCACACAGTGACCCCAGCAAAAGTGTTTAGGTCCCAGGTGTGATGTAAGCAGCTTGCAGAGTGCCTTATCCATACGCTCCCCTCTCCTGTGGGGTCAACTCTCAGCTTAAACTAGTCCTACCTTGTTAAGAGCCAGAACTTACTTTCAGATTGCCTTATTTTTGGCAGCAAGTCACAACTATCACCTAAAAAGAATGCAATCAAATGCTTTAGTGACAAGGGAGAGCTTTGTTTTACAGCTAGAATCATTGTGTTAGAGGAGAAAAAACTTGGGAGGATCATCCTAAGAAACCCCTGGTGTTTTCCCTCCTCCCAGATGGGGAATCCATTAACCTTTGAAACAGCACCAGTTTGTGCTTGCTTTGTTATTTTACACCAAGATGCATCTTCTTCCCAACACAGACAGCTGGTGTTCAAAGCTCCATGACCCATCGCTTGTCTCACCTTCCTCATCCCCATGCCCAGAGTTATGCTGGGGCTCTGAGTCCTGGGGGTGAAGGGTCTTGTCTGGCTCTGGCAGATGAGAAATCCCATCGATGAGATCCTCGACTCCATCCAGGATATCGTTAGCGCACAGCTGAAAAGAACAAACACAACCCCACACTGCACAACAGAAGCCAAGCTGTGGAAAGAGCCACCACTAAACAACACGTTTCTCCCGGGAGCTGGATTTGGAAGGTGGGTCTGTCCACGCAACAGTCAGGCCTAAGACCTCAGCATTGTTTCTGTGACACAGACAGGTGATCTTCCACTTTCCAGCATCCTCAGGTCTGTCACCTCAGACAGCCTGGCCACTTACAAAGACGCTTAATTGACTTGGCTAGTCTAAGTAACAGAGGTTTTAGTTCAATCAAAACTAAAGCTGATATGACTAATTCCTTCAATTAATTTGTCAAAGCTGGTTTCATTTTTTAGATCAGATATAATCGTAGCATGCCTTCTGCTTTTGATATTTACACTTCAGTAGGATCCAGAGAACCAGGTACATATTAGGGGCCCTAGTGTTCTAGATCCTGTATCTAAGAGAGACCATGAAAACTTGTATTTTAAGTTCAGCACAAGAAAAGAGGGAAGGTGAAGAGAAGAAACACGGGGAGGAGAAAGAATAAGGGTGCAATGTAGCAAATTACAGCATTGGTCACCAGTAACATGCCATCATGTGTATAATTTGATCCAGACAAAGACAAGGACAAAAGAGTGGGAGCCAGCAGAGGAAAAGTAAAGGCTCTGACATAGATGAGCAATTGGTTTAAAGACAAGAGAGAAGTAAAACATTCACAAATATATCAGGTAGGAGTAAAGGGTCACTTTTCACAGAGAAGGTTTGTTACAGACCTGCAGGACTCCTGCAGGATCTGTGCTGGGAACACATGCTTCTCAACATATTCATTAAAAACCTGGAATAGGAGGTGAATAGCGACATGACCAGGTTTGTTGATGCCACCGAGTTATTCAGGGCAGTAACAAGAGTGGCTGACTGCAAACAATCACAGAAGGACCTTACAGGAGTAACTGTATTAAAACGAAAGATGAACTTCAGTTCAGACAAATATAAAGCAATGCATACAGGGGAAAAGCGGCAAGTTCAAGCTGACTGAGGGAACAAGATGTAGAGGTCAGACTAAGCTGATGTTTTCATGGAATTATGCCTGACAATTTAAAAAAGGAGTACTGGGAGTTCTTGGGAAAGATCAAAGTTCAGACCCCCATCTCAAAAAGTATATAGAGGAACTGAAAAAGGGTCATGAAAGGCAAAAGGACAATCAAAGTTCTCGTACAAGGGGTGAGGTAAATCAAGACCATTTGACTTGAAAAAGGAGGCAGCTGAGGAGGGATATGATGGAGGTCTACAGAATCATGAGTAGCACAGACAAGATGGCTCCTCATTTCATCTTCAATGTAATCAGACTAGCAGTTTGCAAAATAAATAAATGAAAGGAGCTGGTTTTCCACACAGCATGCAGAAAAGCTATGAAACTCCTTGTTCGTTAGATGTTTAAGATGACAAAAAATTTCCACAGGTCCAAGAAAAGACAGAACAAGTCTACGGAAGTGAAACTCATCAAGCTCTGTCAAAGATGTCAGACCCAATGAGCCTCTAAGTTGCAAACTGCAGTAGGCTGGGAGAGAATTTGAGAGAAACATCACTCCTTACTTGCCTTGTTCTTATCCTCTTCCAAGACATCCACAGCTGAAGATGAGACAGGGCAATATGGGCCATCGTGGCCATATGAACACACGGCCTGACCCAGCACGGCTTGTCTAGTAATTGCATCAGCAATTTGTGACTGCTGCCAGACAGCATAACAATAGGATTCACACTGCCTGCACCAGGCTAGAGAAAATGGAAACAAGGGGAGGAAGCTGAGGGCACAATCCCTACATTTACCCAATACCTAAAATGCCAAGAAAGGGTCATACAAGTCTCGCAGCCGTGGAGGTGGCATCTTCAGAGGCAATGCAGGCAGTAACTGATCTCCACCTTCCCCAAACAACTTCTGTGCTTACTGCTATACAACAAAGCGGCCTTGGCCTTCCAGGGAAGCGTTTGAGATGCAGACACAGAGAGGCCTCATCACAGGTCTCCTTGGGGATGTTTCTGGGCTGGAGCTGAAGAGGAAAGTGAAGTGGCAGCTGGCTGCTGCCTCTGCAGCTCTAGGATATCAGAGGAGCGACTGGGAGTGCGAGGAAAGGGAGGTGAATCCAGCCTGTAAGAAAACTGCCGACAGTTCAAGACAAAAAACGTTTACGTACCCTCTGCAGCTGAGAGTCAATCCGCCACATCCGCAGAGTCTGATCACGGGACCACGTAACCAGCTGGTAGTCTTTAGAACCTAAAAAGGACAGAAACTACTTCTAGACCCCACTGAAAATAGAGACTATTTCAGCCCTGTGTTTAGTGTAAACAGATTCAAGCAAGCCAGCAGGGAGACCCAATGGATAAGGCACTAACCCAAAAGGCAGAGTAAGTCCTTTTCTGCTTTGAATTAACCTAGGAGCCTTTATGCTTGCCTACACCATGCTTACCACACCTCTACATTGGGTATAATTTACAAGCAAAAAGCACAAAGTCAGTATAATGAATATAATTAGAATTTTCCAACTAGGAATGAACAAGCTCTAATACAACTTATTTAAGCAGAAGAATAATATAGTTCAAAAATGGATTTATTTTTACAATAACTGTAAAATCAAAATATCTTCTAGTTCATCATATCTGTTTCTAGATGCAGATGATTTAAAACATTTCTAAGCAAAGAGAAGCTGGTTCTGCCCTCCCCCTTTTTCCTTCTGAGGTTTGGATGATGCCAAGACAAGTTCAGGTTGTAACGAAATACAGCTAGCCACATGCTATCTGTCAACAGATAAAGGTACACAGACTTATTTATGCTCATGTTTAGGCCTTGTGATACAGTTTAAGTTTCCCTTGTCAAACAGCTGCTGCGTTTAGGAATTTGCTGCTGCACAGCTGCTTCCTAGACCTCTCTGCTGAGGCACAGGGGCTGTCTAAATACAGCACAGCAGACTCAGTGAAAGGAGATTTGTGCTATCTTGGCTGTCTCTGCATTGAAGCAGACTTGGAATGCTTGTATGATTGATTTATGTTGCTTGAGATGAGCATGACTTCCAGCCTCAGACATGTATTAACTCAGCTGAGACAACACAACTGTGGTTCCAGCCTGCTTGAACGTTCATACGCATGCTGTCTTAGATTGTGCCTCCAGATCTTAACATGGTTCTGTATCACCCTCCTCTTTTTGAAAGAGGAAAAGCAAGGTACAGAGAAGAAGGTGACCTAACTGAATTGCCCCGGCAGCTGGCGTCAGAGGGCCGGACCAGAACTTTTACATAGCACTGCAAAGCAGTACCACAAGTGACACCAAAGCCAGACGTGCTCGTTCTGTCGATGGCAGCTGAGGTGCTAGAAACAAAGCTCCGCTCTGTGTGGTTATCCAACATGGAATCTCCTATATTTAGCTGCTAGAAAATTTAGTCAAGACTGAACTCTGACAGCAGCCTCTCTATCCCACGCTCTTCCTCCCCTGCCTTTGCCAGCACATAGATAAGGTGGGTTCACTGGGTCTGTGATACGCTGGAGGTCGCTGATCCAGGCAGCAACGCGAAGGGTTAACTGCTTAGCCTGCTGCTCTGAGCAGGGGGAGGGTGCCTGCGCTCCTGCACCCGTCCAATAGTTCACACGATTTATTCTGAAAGATCCATTATAAAAACGGACTCACAGGAGAGCGGAAGCAATTAGAGTCACTGCTGACCCACTCAGTATTTGGCAGATTTGCTTTGTTAGCATGGAAACAACAGGGCAATGCTTCTGTGGGCACTGCCATAAAACAGAACAGTACAAAACAGCTGTAGCTTGAGGCGGGGCAGGGAGGAAAGTGGGTAGGAGCTACTCCAAGGAAAGGCAAGAGTCAAACGTCGATAGCATAAGCATCGCAGCCAGGAGCCAGGCCTCCACACCCCTGATAGCTGATGGCCGCAACACAGGGGAGAGAGCACACCCAGCCCTTAACTCACCTTCTTTCTGCTTCCTCCACTGAAACTCCAGCACCACGTCATCATGTCCCACGAAAGTGTGGACGGGTGTGTTCAAGTCAAAGACATTCCAGAGGAGGAGACTGTTCTCCCGACGGAGTTGGGGGACCATCACTGTCACCAGCCCATTGCTGAAAGGCTTGAGAGAGAAACACCCTTCCAGTTAGCCTTGGGGAGTTATGCTCCCATGCTGCTGTTATCATACTCTAATGTTTCCCTTTTCCACCACAAAAATGCGTGGGTTTTAAAGGAGCTCAGCACAAAACAGAACCAGGCCTAAAACTGGGAGGGACCCAAGGTAATTGCGGTGCAAAACCACTGTTTTACAGGGATAAGATGCAGTGCATAGAGATATTCAATGCAGCTCACTTATGATTAATCATTTCTTTCCATTGCTTCCTCACTTTTCAGCTGTGAGGCTGGAGGGATTTCACCACGGACTTTTCACATGGGACCCTTACTGCAATTTGCCTGGAGCTGCAAAAACCATGAGCTGGGGACTGAGCCCCGGCAGCTGCTCAGGGTCACAATGCTCAGAGGAACACTGGAACCCAGACCCACACCCTCCACCGTGGGTACGGAGAAAGGGATCAAAAATTCAAGGCACAGCACTGGCTTCAGGCTGCATTCAGATGTCTGGGGAAGAGAACGGATACGACTGATGTTAAGCTTCACGTGGCCGGGTGCTTGCTCTATAAAAGGCAACAGTTCCAGGATTTGATATGCTGTAAGAGCCCACTGTGGCACACTTGGAAACCTTGGGAGCAGAGGAAGCGCTCAGAGAGGGCAGCATACCGCTGCATTGCTCTGTGCAACAGGTATCAGTACTGGAGCTGAGTGGAAAAACAGGACAGCAAGAGCAGCAGCCACTTTCTGAGCCCCTGCTCCCACCACCTGCACCTGGGGTTTTACCCCCCAGGAGGACGACACCAAAGAAGCCCTTCACCAGTTGTTCTTCATTTAATGTCCCTCTGTGCATTTGCTCTCGCAGCACAAGTGGGGCTGGTGGGAGTTTCTCACTCACCGTGTATCTTGCCTTCCAGACGGGAACCTGGCAGGGAAGGATATTGAGGTATTTCCGAGGCTGACGGTAATCCCAGAACTTCAAAAAAACCAAACAAAAACCAGACCAAACAAAAAGACAAGCAAAGGCAGGAGTCAGCTAGCTATACTTTCAGGCTGCAGTTTTCCATGTGGCTTGCAGATATAACAGAAAAACACACCAGGGTGCCCACAGCATCATTAGTAATCCCAGTCATTAACAACAGAGATGGCCCCAAAGGATAAATATCAAGCTATTGGCATCTGGCAGGATCCCTTAGACAACGAGTGACTTGGGGTCATATTCACAGTGATCATAGCTTGAGTAATTAGAGCAGGGAGACGGGCTTTCAGAGCTACAAGGTACCCTGCAGGCTCCCAGCCAATGTGCCAGTCCAGACTGGAGGCAGGCCCACCCTGCTGTTACTGCTAATTTTGTAATGAAGAATCTAACCTTTTGCTTTGCTAGAATACACATCAACTGCATTTGCCTCAGAGCTTAGCTAAATATGAATAAACCCCATTCGGCTGGCATACATTCCCCTCAAGTAAAGGGCCCTGCACAGCAATGCTTCCAGGCAGTCTCTTATTGATAACCCAATTCAACATGAGTTTGGGAACCCCACGGGCTGGAGTACATCTCCCCGCACGTTGCTGTAATCCGCTTGAGGCTGGCAACACTGCATTTTGGGGAGAAGGCTCTTCTGGCATCTGTGGCCAGCTTCCTTCTGGCAAGCAACAGGCAGAGGCGGTTGTTTTCTGCTTCCGTATTGCCCAAACCACCACAGATATGTGGCAAACATATGTGCACCCACCCTGCAACGACTTCTCTGCCTGTTCTGTAAACACGCCCCGGCTCAACACACGCAGGCTGCCAAAATATAACCAAAAAATAAGGATCCAAATCTTGCCAATGGCAAGCACTCCACAAGACTTTGGCAGTAGTAGAAGGGGATCTGCTCCACCATCCTGACGTCTCCCAAGCAGGAGTCCCAGAAGCAACACTTACCCTGACAGAGTTGTCCTGGCTGGAAGTGGCCAGCGTATACTCATTGTCAGGATGCCAATCCAGACCATGGATTTTAGAGAGATGAGCTGCCAAGTACTCCACTGCAGTGCTGGGTTTCTGCAAGGAGAAACATTTTCCTTCTCAGCACTCAACTCCTAAAATTTGGTCTTTGTCATAAAGAGATGCTTTAACAAGGGTAAGAGGTTGAACACCTCCTGCTGGGGAAAGGGAAATAGCTCAGCAAAAGTAGTTGAAGGAAGGGTCCTGTGAAGGTGTGGCAAATTCCAGTCACCAAGTGCAGCCCTAAACCATGCTTTATACTCAGTAAAACAGTTAGGTACTCTGAGATTAAAATGTTAACGGGCACAATTTCTGGGGAAGGAGGCTATCTACATCCTCTCTTCAGGCTCGTGAGCTCCCAATTCTCTCTAGTTTAAATCGATCCACAAGAGAGATTTGGGATAAAGTAGGACATTTTTCGCAGTATTTATCTGTGACCAGAGGGATGTCTGCTTTGGGTAGGTGGGAATACACACAGGCTGTTCAAGGAACCCTCAACTCACCCTTTTGTCCCATATTCGGACATCCCCATCGTGGCTTGTTGCTAAACAGTTGGCATTTTTCTTGTTCCACTTGACCTGGGAAGCTCCAGCTGTGGCACAAACAGAGCAGGTCAAACTGAGCAATTAAGAAGTAAATGGCACAGTAAATCCTTGACCTGGGCTTTGAGCTGCTGCTCTTAGCACAGGAACAGCAGTTCAGAGGAAAGATATCTCAGAAGCCAGCATGAAGGATGGCATGAAAATCACTAACTCCTCATTCCTCAGCTTAGCGTTTGTGTCCTGAAGACCTCAAAGCAAGAGCATTCCAGTTGCATGCTTAGAGATCTTCATCACACTTTCTAGCCAAGGGTTGCACCTGATTAAAATACTCAGGTCCATAGCTCAGATGGAGCAACTTTCTCCAGACAAGAACTGCAGGTTCATCACGCCCCTCCCAAATCCCTTCTGTTTTCATTCAAACTAATTCCAGGTGCTCAAGGATTGAGTCACTTGTCTCCCCAGCACCCTCTATACTATCTGATGCTGTACAGGGAAACAGTGGTATTGGTATATTATTAAAATAGAGGTGTAGGAGAAGGCTGCAGTGCAGGTGGACTCACTGGCTGGATCAGAAGAACCAATTGTCAAAATATACCACAGAAGTTAAAGACATTGATGGCATTGTAAAGAAACTGGATGATGGTCCAGATATGATTATGTATCACCAGAGACTCAGTCAAGGGCCTAAAATCAGAAGTTGGTTGGTAGTTTCTAATAAGAAGCAAAATACAGCTTCAGTTGATGTGGATTGTTCAGTTACTGTAAGAGAAATGTATGCTCTGTTCATCTTATTCTGCCAGTATTTTCAAAACATTTTAAGCTATCAGATAGGTGAGGTCTACAAGAAAGCCCAATGGATCTCAGCCTGCTGTGATGCCTCAGCTTCAGTACCCACCTCCTGCTGCATGGTGAGCGGATTCATCCTCACAACCTGGCAAAAAGCTACTCCAGGGGCAAAAAAGCAGCAAACAGGCTGCCAGCTGATTGATTTGATCCACTCACTGAAGGGTACACAAACATCTGGACCAGCACTAAACAGAATTGGGCATGGGAGGAAGGAAGCTTTCTGGGGAGCTAGCTGCTAGGCTGGCTCAGCCGACCCGTGAAACCTCAGCCTAGGCACCAGAACCGAAAGCTGCTTCTCTCTGATTCAGTAAGGTTTTTGCATTGCTGTGACAGAGAGGTTTGCTGGCTGGGAGGGAAGGGGGAGCCACTGCAGATGTGCAGCCTAAGGAGATCTAAGCAGCAGAGCATAAGAGATATGCGTTGCAAGGATTGCTGTAATACTGGGGACAGTAACTCAGGAAAAGGATGTTTTGCTTGTCTTGTACTTTGCCCAGTTCCAACACACAGGCAGTGAGGACTGACACGCAGCACCTGCCAGCAGGTGGTATTACAGGCGGCTGGACAGTCGCACTGCCAACAGCCACGACCTTTCCAGAGCAAGCGCAGCCCAAAGAGAGCACCTTCGTGCCACCGCTGCAGCCGCCTGCGTGTTGAGGGTGCCCCAGGGAAGCAGATACAGCTGGTTAATGGGCCCAGCCCCTTAGTAAGGAAGGGGACATGCTGGCAGTCAGCACTCAACACCACTGCCTTGGGTACGATTTAATTTCTCAGCCGATTCCACCAAACATAAAAGGACATAGAGAAACTGCAGGCAGGCAGGCAGAGGACAAGCAGCGCAGCAGGATGGTTAAGCAGAGAAGAAGATACTCATGTCTAGAAGAGATAAATGCCACATGACGACTGTCCACCACTTTTAGGACAGCCAGTCCAAGCACCACCACTGCCCCCCGTCCCTGGGAACCTCCAAGGGCTCCAAATCCCTTCTGAATTCTGCTCCTCTAAAAGGAGCTGTGAACTAGGGCCTCTCAGGCTGCTACTACACGGGACAAATGCATGTGGTGGCACTTCTGTACTCTGCCATGTTCAGCCTCGGAGCATGAAGGGAGGAAAGAACAACAGCAGTGGCGTACAACACTAAACGTAGGTATTATAGCCTGTATCACACACAGATGCCATACTTACCAACCGCAGAGAGCGAGACTGTAGGTTTCCTGGTGTCTCTGAAACACAACATGGCTAACATGAGCACTCACAGCATAGCCCAGCAGGTCCAGCCTCCCCAGTGAGCTCCTTGCTATTCCAGGACTAATTTTATTGCTGACTCTTGGGAGCTAATGTGCCTTCTGCTTACCAAAATACACCATGTTAAATGGAACAAAGAAAGAGGTGACCAGCTGGAGGACAACAGCCATTGTGGCTCACCACCACATGCGACAGCAAGTTTAGGATATGGGATGGAGTTGGAGGGGACTAGGGGGAGGAGAAACATGTGCAAAGTCTGGCATGTTGCAACTGGGCAGGCAAGGAAACCCTGGGCTCACAAAGTCTTGCTGCAGGAAGCAAGAAAACAGCCTTTCCCAGGAGGATTAAAAGAAACAGAACTGTGGAAAAACTTGACAAAAGCCACCGACGTGTTTGTCAAGCCTTTGCAGACCCTGATTCAAGGCAGATGGAGCAGCAACTTCAGAGCAAAGACTTCACGTCTAGCATATAACAACAAAATTAGTAGGAAATAAGCCCAGCTGTGTGCAGACTCTACAGACCGAATTCTGCTGTGGTAGAAGCCAGTGCAGCACCATGACAACTCCTAGCAGCCCGGACACAGATCAAAGCAATAATTCGCTCTTTGACCTTGTTCCTCAGGAATTCACCTGCCCTTTCATGAAAAATGCCAGTGAAAATAAGGAATATTATCTTCAGTTTTTTGTGTTTGCTGAAAAGCAGAACATTTTCTGGAATTTTCTCCCTCAAGAATTTTCACCTAAACAAAAAGTTATTTTGTAAGAAAAATTAAGCAGAGAATTTCCAGCTACCCTTACTGCAGGGCTACCTCCTTAGGGCGTCATCAGAGACAGCCGCTTCAGCTGGACGTTCGTTTGCTGGAGGCCAGCAGCCCCGAGTCCTCACCGCCCCAGCAAGCTCAGAGACCTCACCAGCACACGTGGGATGCAGAAGCTAGTTGAAGACTGCCTAAGCAAGCATTTCTGGTCAAATGATACACGCAGACACAAAATGATGGAAGGGCACAATAGAGTTAAAGCAGGGCTTCTGGTAACAACCTTCAGAGAACTCTATTTTTTGCTTGGCACTAAGATAGTATCACAGGAAAACACAACCAGCAGTTATTGTCTCTCTATGTCTTTTAATTACACATTAATAATATATTGCCATTCTCAAGCACCATTTAACCAAGGATCTAAGTGCTGCAAAGGAGCTAAACAAGCCTCAGGGTAGCCTGGTGCAGTGGGGTTATATAATTATCCTCCTATTATAACTGAGCAAAGGAGGCAGAAAGGAACAAAGTGACTTGCCGGGGGTCATAAAGAGTTGCTGTACAGCCAGCAAGAGAACCCAGCAGTCCCAGTGCCAGTTCCGTGCTTCTCAGGTGTAAAACATGGGGTTTTAATACTGGTGGGTTTGGAGAGATCTGTTACCCTGAAATTACTCGTGATAGAAAGCACCAGGAAGCAAGGGAAGGCAGGAACAGGAAAAGGTTCATGAATATCACTGCCAGTCTTCTCCCCACTGAGGGAGAGTCAGCAGCAATCCCTGAATTTAGTGGAAAACAGCTGCAGGATCATGAAATGGGGCTCCATCAGTGCATGTTTTGCCCTGCAAGCTGCTAATTATGGAAAGGAATCCAATGATTTCCCTGCAGTGCAGAAACATACGGATTCTTACTTGATGTCCCAGATGTAGATGTACGTGTCAACAGAACTGGTGACCAGCAGATCTGGCTCAAACACCGCCCAGTCCAAGTCACTGCAAATGCAAAATCATAGTAAGTCAGCAAATAAAAGCGCACAGAGTTTCCATCAACTTCTCACAAGCCCCCCGTACATTTCTCCAACAAATTCACAGCCACTCCATGACATATACTGAAACTTTTTAAGTAAAAACCAATGTCTTCATCATTTCTCTAAGTAAATCCCAAGAAACAATGAAATGCTTCTAAGTAAATTCCAGTGAAGCATCCTCCTAGCCCTGAACTTTTCAGCTATTGTGTGCATGCTCTTTCTTCCACAGGAAAAGGGACACTGTCTCAGCAAGTTCCCAGTCACCACACGTTCTTGGCATCAACCCCTTATTCTGGGATGCCTTCCTGCTGGGCTCACCAGGTGCACCTGGGACACAAACAGCCTCCAGTTAGCCATTTCCAGGGCTGCGATTACTTTCCACAGTCAGGAGCTGGAGTAAAAACAGTCCTTCACCTGCATTTCCAGCCCTGCACTACAACACACCCCTAGAACGAGAGGTAGAAATCTCCCCTGCACCACCATAACACACTGTGAAATTGATCTCTGGGATTACCTGCTTTAATTAAGGTGCTATTACAGAGAAACACGGCTGGGATTCAATTTAGCAAACACACTGCTGTCTGTTTCCCAGATGATGGTTCCTTACAAGGAGAGCAGCCTAAGGCAATGACACTCAAGCCATCAAAGGCTGGGTTGATATACTGAGGGGAGCCATGAGAGGGTGAGCAGCTTCACATCTGATGTCATCTCCAAATGGGAAGGCAGGACAGAAGGGCAGACAGTACAGTCCAGAAAAGTGAGTAACATCAGGCTCAGAGGAGAGCCTGAGTGGGGCAGGACCGAAACATTCACCTTCTACAAAGCAGCCCATCGTTTTCCACCCAGAAGTCCGCAGCATCCCTTGCTCCTCACCTGATCACACGCGTGTGCCCTTGCAGCGATGTGCAAACTTCACCATTACCTTCCTTCCACTTATACAGGTCAACTCGCTGATTGCTCTGAAATTTGATGGAAGAAAGGAGACGGTGTCAGGTGAATAAGGTAGGACAGAAATCTGTATGTCAGGACCAGGCTCCCTTCTCTTTGAACAACCTCAGTTACCAATGAGTCACACTGCGGTTAGTGAAGTCCTTGCCCAAAGCAGGAGAGCAAAGATGAGCCTACAGGCTGCAAGGATTCTGAAAAGCTTACACTTTAATTACATGTCACAGTTTAACCCCAGCTGGCAACTAAGCCCCACACAGCTGCTCACTCCTCCCTGGTGGGATGGGGGAGAGAATCGGAAGGGTTAAAGTGAGAGAACTCGTGGGTTGAGATAAAGACAGTTTAACAGGGAAAGCAAAAGCCATGCATGTAAGCAAAGCAAAACAAGGAATTCATTCATCAGCAATCACGTGTTCAGCCACCTCCAGGAAAGCAGGGCTCCATCACATGTACGGTGACTTGGGAAGACAAACACCACCAGTTCCCTCCTTCCTCCTTCTTCCCCCAACCCCTTATATGTTGAGCATGACATCATATGGTATGGAATATCCCTTTGGTCATTGGGTCAGCTGTCCCGGCTGTGTCTCCTCCCAACTCCTTGTGCATCTCCAGCCCACTCACTGGTGGGGTGAGGAGCAGAACAGCCCTTGGCTCTATGTAAGCACTGCTCAGCAATAATCCAAACATCTCTATATTATCAACACTGTTTTCAGCACAAATCCAAAACATAGCCTCATACCAGCTACTGTGAAGAAAATTAACTCTATCCCAGCCAAACCCAGCACAGTACACTCACTTAAAAATGAAGATAAACAAGAATGGGAGAAAAATAAAATAGAAAAATATCACATGGCAAAATGTTTCCATGAAATGATGTTCTCAGAGCTTTTATTTCCTAACAACACGCTGTAACTGCAGGCAACAGGCAGCCAAATTCTCGCTGCAGGAATACCCTGCCAGCCTGTTCAGATTCACAACTGGAGTTTTCAGTGAGGACGATGATGGATCACCACTGGTCCTTCTCAACTCTCCCTCAATTCCCTTCTGGAATAATCAGGGCCATTGCCAAACACGAACAATACAGTCTAATGGCTTCAAGGTCACCTCCTCAAGGGTACTTCCATCCTTGTCAGCCCAGGAGAAGAAAAAAACAAAAGCCTTAAGTGCTTATCACTAACTGCAAACCACAGGAGCAAACCAGATGAACCAATGACAACATTATTTAGGGCTTCCAGGAATAAATCCTCCCCCAAATGCAGCCACACACAAAGTTACCTGAAACTAGCTACGGTGCTCTGAGTTCATGTTCTGCCTCAATGAAGGTTCTTTTCAGCCCAGGCCAACTCCTCTAATCTTTCTGTGGCAGGAATTGCCTTTTGGGGTGCATATATAGTACCAAGCAGAGTGGGGTTTGGGCCAATACTGGAAATTCATGGCGATTTTGCAACAACAGAAATAACATGACTTCAAAATTTCATCTTCATTAGCTCCTTCTTTTCAAACTTAGAGGTAGATGAGGGAAAAGATAATAGAGAAAAGACTTATTTTACATTTTTAGTGATGGGTTTTGTGGTGGTGTTTTGGGAGGGGAGGGAGGCGAGTTTTGTAAGCCCAAAGCTGCTTGATATGAATTTGAACTTGCGGAGGGATAAAACACTCCAGCTTTCTCTGAAATGGAAGGTTGCTTCCCAACTCAGCAATACTACATGGCATTTCTCTAATAGCTCACAGCAGGGCTGCGCAAGAGCTCGGGGCAAGGAAAACTCCTTGCTTGTTTCTCATTGACAGAAAGATTTAAGGGAGCAGAATGAAATTACCCAACGGGATTTGTCCACGACTCCAGAGTTGATGCTACAAGATAAGTAGCTTCTCCAGAAGTTTCTCAGACTCTTAAAGGGGCATCTCACATGGAAAGCGTTGCCTGTAGCACCAGGTGTGGGAGAATGACAGCTCATCCCAGCTCGATTTTCTAAAAAAATGTGCTTCTTGTGGTAAGTATCAGTATACGCTTCCAACAATTTCATCACCCTCTTATTCAAGCGTTTGTGACCACACAAAAGAAGTAACGAGGATCTAGGATGGAAAACAATGGCATTTCTGAAACAACAGCTTGGGATTCCTCAGAAATGTGCTTGTAGCAGAGGGCAGACACACTGCCAAGCACAGCAAAAGGACATGTTTCAGCTCTTCTGGAAAGAAGCTAAAAAAATAAGAAGCCCTTCTCCAAACAAAAGGACAGATTTCCCTTCTGCCTGCACCACTTCCAATTAACAGCACCGCAAACCAGGTGAAGCTGTTGGCACACAGGATGGCAGCCTTTTACACTCCCTTTCCATCCACAGGGCTATTTGTCTACACTACTAGTGTGGTATACCTGAACATATGATGACCTCAGCAGCGGGGGACTGACAGCCAGCTCGAGTCCAGAAGTAGCAAATCACATCTTCACAGTGCTGAATCCAAGCCAATTTAGCCTTCCCAATGCAGCTTTGCCCCCTTAGGTATGGCCCTCATACATATCCACGCTGCCTCCAGACCTGACCTGGGACACACGCTGTAAATCTGCTTTCCACTTCTAAACAAGACAGGCTAAATTCTAGGACAGGGCTCTACTGCACCAGCACCAAAATACCAACCATGAGATGGCTGGAAAGGAGGTGTTTCTGACCCAAACTGGAAAAGCTGCCCAATCTCATTTTGGGAATTCCTCACCTGATGTGTGTCAGCAACTACAGCTAAATCACCAGAGCATCTTAGCATCTTCATTTATAAATGGGAGCGGCAAGGTTCGATGCAGGCTACACCCAGTTTCAGTCTGGGACAAGATGGGTTCCTGTGTCCACTCAGGGCAGCAAGAGACAGGAGCGCTCAGATGGGAGAGATGGGCACAGCCCCCCTTTGCAGCAAGGTCCTGCTCAGATCAGCATTAACTCATCGCTGGATATTGCCTTCAGAGCATGTTTGAAAAGAAACTTTCCTGCTCTACTCACGGTCTGAACAGCATATTTCCTTACGTGGCTTTGATTTTCACAGGCTGTACCCAGAAACAGTGCTGAAGGACATCATTTTGCAAGTTTTGCTAACTCCATTCAGAAGCAGATAGCTGCTGAAGATATCAGTCATGTAGCAGAGCTGGGAAGAGACGGGCTGGGGAATGCCAGACAACAAACAACCAAAGGCTCCTAACTGACAACACTGGTCCACATTTAAGACTGCCTTTAAGATCAATCATAGCCTGTCCAGGAAGCAAAAGCAACAAAAATCCCAGGAAGCCACCTTCAGCTAAGTGTTTTCTCAAAAAAACAGATGAAACCTCACTCACCCCAGCTATTCCAGGACTCTCAGGCTATAATGCAGACGCAACACGGCAGCAAAGGCACCCCACCATGAGAACTGTCTGCGCCCGGCTAGCGTCGGTTCCTGCAGCACTGTGGTTGATGGCTAAAACTGCTGCTATGAGAAGCTCAGGGCTCTAGAGGAACAAGCTACAAGCGTGATAGGCCGAGTAAAGATCAGAGCTACAAACTACCCTCGAGTCTTATATAGCCACTATGGCTTCTTCAGACCAGGCTATTTACTTCTTCACACACTGAATAAGAACTCCTCCCTGCCCATCTGCAAACCTAGATTGTTACAGCAGTGAGCCAGTATTGACTTGTGCTATTTACAGACCGCCCGGTGGACCACATCCCACCAGGAAGGCAGGCTGGGGAAAACAAGAAAGAACAAGAAATTCAATAAGCGTGCAAATCTTGCAACAGAATGGAAGTTAGAAAGAGAGCGCATCCCTCCCTCCCTTCCAGAAAAGGACCGTTTGGATGCCTGATTTATTTGGCAAGGCGTTTTATAAAAGACAAGCAAGCAAAACTAGATTCAATGCTGACCGAACAATCAAGCCAAATACCTCCCTGGCAGTAAATCAGTTAGGCCTTGATCTTGTAACGTGACTTGCAGGGACATGCCTGTGCCAGCCCCACACAGCCTTCCAAGTCTGCAGAAGTCCACCCATGAAAGAAAGACTGGGGAAGATGATGAGCTAGAGCTTTTAAATGACTGAACTTACCGAAGCTGCGAAGTAGTACGCATAGCTGTCGTGTGGGTTCCACTGCACTGCCCCGATGTCCCACTTGCTCTGTCGGGAGATCTTTCGATGACCCTCATTTGGTGCATCTAGGTTGACTATGTAGAGGAAACGGCGGCTGCAAGACACACAGAGAGGCTGGATCGCGCAGGACTGATCTCAAAACCCCGAGCTCACGTGGAGCTCACAGCCTTGTGCCTCGGGGACCAAAGAGGAGCAGCATTTGACAAGACACATGAAAATACTACTCCTGGGAACGCTACGTTTGACCACATACTTCAAAAAGGGCTATGTTTAAGAAAAATATATGAAAAGACATACTGAAATTAGACAGGATTTGCACATGTAATGGGTAGCTCACGCCACAGAAAACCCCAGATAACTAGGATACAAAAAGAAGCGCCGGGAAACAGTGCAAACACATCCAAATATGCTTTTCTGACCTAATGCAGCAGAGCTGAGGTGGTGCAGGACTGGGAATGCAACGCAATAGCTTCACAGGAGCCAGCATCAGCCTGGAGAGGTTGCTCTGAGCTAGAGTTAATGAGCCTTGACAAACATAAGATGATTCTATGTGGCTGTGCATTTCCACACCACACTGTTTGGGGGGCTTGGTTCTGCAGACAGTACAAGTACACCTGCACAGAGCTAGCTCAGCTGCAGCAGCTTATTAACGTGGGTGGACACAGCACTGCACTTATCTGGTTATATTACTTACCTGAGCTAACCCTATATGCTGCAGAGAGATATTTGCATGATGCTAAACCTGAGCTCGGACATCCTGCTGGATGTGGCCAACTCCTCACAAAGCCAGGTATCATTCCCTCCACAGCCTGATTCATCTTACGAGCAAGATAAACCACCCAGAAATAATTGCGAACCAGCTGAACTCTAATGGAAGACCAGCACCAAAACATATTGAACCACGTATAATTAACCACACCAGCGTATGTCAGCTGTGTAGCAAGCATATAGCTGCTCTGAGCACTGCGAATTTCCCCAAGAGAAGGAACACAAACAACATCTTTGCTGCCTTTGCAGACCAAAGTCCTCAGGGCTCCTTACTCTGAAGGGTGAAGATCCTGAGCCCTCAGCTTTGAAATAACGGAGGCAAATCCCAAAAGGCTGCTGAGCCTGCAGCAGAAGGCTGTGGACCGGATGTTGAATTGCAGGCAGGCCACGGCCAGCTCACCCAAAGAAGCAAGCTGTGAAACTAGGCAGGTTTAAGGAGGAAGAGGTATCAAATTAGACTCAAACCAGCTGCTGAGCTGGTTGTTCCTGTGCAGGGTTGCTGGACCAAGGGTTTACATGGAAGCCAGCAGGTCTCCAAGTTGTATCAAAGGACCCGCTTCCTCTAAGACTGACCAAAGGTCAGCTGCACCCACACAATGCTGAATTTGAAGTGAACATCCTAATTGGTGTGGTAATTGTGTCACGGATAATGGAACAGGAATAGCTGTTAGTGCTGAAAGGCGGCTGCTGGGCCAGCAACTGCTGAGCCACTTGAAGACTTGCCTTGGAGCTGGCTACATAATGCCAACCCCTCCTGGGAGCTCTTGGCGCCTACTGCTCTTGTTGAGTATCATTCCACACTGAACCAGCAGAGGAGCAGGTCGGAGAGCTGAGATCCTCTGCCCAAAATACACTACAGCAATATCTGGGGCAAATTTTGTCTTAAGGAAATGATTTAATCTGTATTTCAAGCAGAATCCAAACAGTATTTCAGGATGCTCCCACAAGTGGATGTGAGAAAGCGTGTATCAGGAAAGCCAGTATTTTATTCTGTTGCTGTATCCCATTGAAAAGGTGACCTGGAATCCTTTTCATCAAGCCTTGAACAGAATTCAAAGCTGCACCTTTCTGAAACAATACATCAGCCCTTCAATCGAGGTCAGCCTGAAGGTTGCTGGTTTGGCTTGTGGAAATGACTGTCACACGTTTCTAATGGGGACTGTCACACTCACCCCGAGAGTACTGCGCGCTGTCCCAGGCAATCCACTGACATCGCAGTCGCCTGTTAAAAGGAAACAGAGAACAAAACTAAATTACACCTGTCAGGTCTGCTTCTCAGTCAAACACACAGCTTTGGAGAGGAGCTCAGGAAAACCTGCCAGCTCATCTTCAAGGAATAAACTGCTATGGTAAGAGTCGAGGCTGATATCTGTCAGGGATGGCAGAAGTAATATCCCCTTAAAGAACCACAGATGGGTGATGGGGCGTAGCGATTGATTTTGGGGTGCAGGATAGCACACAGAAAACATCTTTGTTAAGGTGAACTGGCAGACACCATTACAAGCACTGAGACCTTGCTCCCTTCTCCCTGCTATGGCAATCACAGCTGCATTTTTTCAATCAGCAATCTCTTAATAATCTGTATTAATCAGCCTCTGCTCCTGCTCAGGAGCTTTCTCAGTCTCTCTCTTCCACTGCAGGGCCAGATTTAATTATATATGTACTGGGAGATAGAAGTGCAACCATTTGTGTATGGCTGGTCTCCAAAAACAAGAGATGGTGAAGAGGCATCAGAATTTACTTTGGCATTGCTTGTAAAGAAGGCTAAGAGGTAACTTAAATGCCATAAGGAAAAAAAAAATAAAAATAGGCTGTTTGAACATTGTCTTCCCCTCCTATCATTCAGAATGGAATCGGCCAATCACGTCGTTTAATTGCCAAGAGAATAAAGGAAAAATTTACTTGGAAAGCTGAACAGTTCGGCCCATAAACATAGATATGACTTCAATGCAGTTTTTAACGTTCACAGTACAAAATCAGAATACGACCCATATTCTTCAAACTAACTGCTGTCATCTTCAAAGCAACCTCTCTGAAGGCTCAGGATGTCTCTGCCACTGTTCAAGATTCTGCTAAGTACTCTCAGCACAGATATAACAAGACTTCAGGATGTCCCACAGCTACTACTTGTAAGCGGCACTAAAACCAGACAGACAGTGTGGCAATCCCACTCCAGTTCAATCAGATTTGACAAGAGAATAACCATCACAAAACCCTAGTTGTTTTTCTTTTTCCAACCAGGGCCCCATCCCCTGCTTACAAGTACCCCAAATAAGAGAAAAACAGCATCACGGGCTCATTCTTTGCTAGAGACCAAGAGTTCACATGGGAAAGAGCTACAGGAGTCCGCAGTAAACCAAGCGAGTTTCCCTGCTTTTGCTGCTCCAGGAATGACCTGTTTTCATGGCTTTTCCCTAGCTGTCTCGCAAGGTTTTTCTAGTCCTAAAAATAATGCTGTAAATAAGAAGCCGGTTTTAAAATCTTTAAGTGATAAAGAAATAATTCCAGCTTCCTAGATTTCATAGCACCCTGCAAAACAACAAAGTAGGTTACTAAAAGCAATCAGGAGAAGGAAGTTTTCCCAGATGATGCTCATTTCACTTGTGAGGAATTAAAATGAGGATCACTAAAGCAATTACTGGAACCAGAACTTTGTCATGTCATGAAGAGCTAGTCAGCCGACACATCTCATGCAGCTGGGGCCATCTTGCCTCAAGACAGAAAAAAACCCCCCATCAATTCCACAGGATTGATTATTTCATATATGAGTTTATTTTTTTCTGGTGTTGGCACCAGGATCTCATAAATCCTTACAAATTGGTTTTTACTAATGAACATAGGTAAACTGTTTTTCCAGACACTGAACATCATAAAATGTAATGAGCAGTTAGAACGAAGTAAAAAGCTTCACATGTTAAGCTGCTACTCTGGTGGGTCACAAAGTCATTTTATGGCAATAAACAGTTCCCTACAATACTACAGTCTTATCTAGGCAACAGGAAAAAACCAAACAGCTACCATCTAATGTGCTTGGTATGTCAGTCTTCACAACACAACCTTCCAAAAACGGGGGGGGTTGAAACTGAACAAACCACCCTGAAAGCTGCTTTTATCCTAAACCAACAATCAGGATAGCTAGAATTGCTGTTTGTGGGTTACAATTATGTGAATAATCACGGTAGGAGTAGCACACATTTGAAAACCTGCCCACAGCCCAGGCAGCATCTTCTCAGACTTCAAACGTCTACGTTGGCATTTCACTTGATTTCTGCTAGGCGAGCCAAGAAAAACACCTTTTCGTGTCTGAACTTACATTAGTTTTGAATCTAGCTTCATTCTCTCCACCTGAAAGGCAACAGACCAACTCAGTTTGCCAAGGCTATACTGGTTTTCAAGAGCTGCAAACTCTTAGCAAGAAAGACTAGTTCCCTGCATAGTTAACTTCCCATCTACACACTGAGTTGCTACAAATGGTACTATTTCCCTGTTGGACGTGGTGAGTTTTACTCTCCTTTTGATAGCACAGCCAGCCTGTGGGTCGCATCTAAATCAGAAGAGTACAGAGACTGCCACCTCTGCCAGCTTGTACAGAAAGACGACACTTGTAGGCAACACTCGCCCCAAACTACCCGGAGATTTTCTGAAGTGTTACAGGTTGGGTACTGTAGTTTTCACATGACGACACTCTGGCACAGTGAACAAAGACAACTGCAGTGCCTGCAGACATGTACGGTCTATAAATGTAACAGCTACCCACTCTTTTGACTTGTTTCCATTTAAATTGGTTTTGGGGTAGGGATTTTGGGGTAGCATGGCCTACAGGCAAAGCTCAAGCCTGGTACAGGACAGCTAAGGTGTTTCAGTTTCTCAAGCTCAGGTTTCCCATCTGCAAGAAACATTCATGGGGATTCCTAAAAAAAAAACAACCCTCAAGCACAAATATATAAATGAGTTTAGCTTGAAGCAGTAGTATAGCAGCCCCAGCCACTGAAGCTCTCTAGTTTCACACGACAGAGCAGACAGGTCAGAACAGCTCTAGAAAGATCACACCGGAGTAAACAGAAATGACCAAAATACCAGTGGTTAACCTCTCTATTAAGGTATAGCCTGCACAACAGCGAGATCGAAACCAGCTGCTGCAGAAGAGGATGGAAACACCTGTTCTCTGCCCTCTCCACTCCCACACACCAGTCATTATGAATAAGCAATCCAATCACGAGGCCATTTCTAACGTGAATCTAGGAAGACATACCTTCCTATCTCATTACCGGTTTCCTGAGAGCAAATCCTCACTAGCAGACAAGGCTGCTTTAACGTTTCTTCCAGGAGGAAAACACAACTGATAGAAAGCTTTTGAGGTGTAAAAGCCTTGTGAGCTTACAGAGGGTAGGCTGGACGTAGCACGCAGGATTCAACACCCCTGTTTGCAATGGTGAACGCAGAGCTGACATTGCTCCAGCACGAGAGGACAAGCTGGAAGCTGAAAGACTTTCCAGAATTTTTATTTTTTTTTTTTAATTTTTCTGGGTTTTCTGCTGAAGTAGTTCATAGTTCACACACCATATCCAGCTTTGCTAAGCAACTGCCGACGTCTTAAAAAAAAAAAAAAAACCAAAACCAAACACAAAACACAACACATTTCCTAGAATGGCTTCTGAGAGAGCATGTAAGCAAACTCTGAGGGGAGTTCTGTAGCCAGCAACTTCAGAAACAAAAGATGACCTTTTTCCTATTTATAAAAAAAAAAAAATCTAACACGCTTTTCCCGCTAATTGAGCGATACTCAACAATTTATATTGCAGCTGAGAAAGTAGCTATAGTGGTCTCAGAGGAAAAATGAGGAAAGATGTGTGGGAAGTGGGAATATCTTCTATTAGGCCTGCCAACACAGCTTAAAAAAAAAATAATAGTAATTCCAAGATCTAATTAAGATTAGAAATAAAGCGCCTCGTGGATTAAGGCATTATCTCCGCGCAAACGGCTCCGACACCGGCTCAGCCCCATCCACAGCCGGCCAAAGGCCCCGCAGGGCCGCCGAGCCCGCCCAGGCCGGGACCCCCCCGCCGCTCCTCACGGGAACGGCCTGGCCCGTGCGGAGCGGCCCCCGGAGGGGCGGTCAGAGCGGCAGAGGGCCGGTCAGAGCGGCAGCCCCCCCGGCAGCAGCGGCAGCCCCCCCGACCTGGGCGTCGCGGAACTCCACCACCACATTCTCGCTGCTCCAGCGCGCCGCCATCTTGGGCCGCCCCAGCAACCCCGGACGCCGGCGGGGCGAGGGAGGAGACGGCGGCGGCGCGCCTGCGCACAGCGGGGCACCGCGCGGGGGCGGCTGGGAAATGTAGTCCGCGGCGATACACCACCACCACCACCACTCCCCCCCCACCCGGTGAA
>VXBL01004978.1:311890-329907 GCA_013400195.1 Aramus guarauna
GTGGGTACCGTTCACCTGGCAGGGGGTGGCTGGGAAGGGGGGTGCTGCCCCCCGCTTGGGGTCAAGCCCCGATGTGCCAGGCTTGAAGGAAGGACCCCCATCCCGTCCCCTCTCCGACGCAGACGGGTGGGCGGTGGGTGAGCGAGCACTGGGGCCGGCGTCAAGGTCAAGGCAGGAAGGGGCTGTGGAGGGAGGAGGCTCTCTAGAAGGGAGATGTTCTGGCTCTGGGATGAGAGGCAGTGGATGTGGCACACCTCCCCCTCCACTCAGGGGAAAGCGGTCTGAGGGTGCTGTAGCTCGAGCCCTTGGTTTTGAAGACCAGGCTGAGCTCCTCGTGTCTCTTCTCGAGGTGTTTGGGGGATGCCAGTCAGGTATAGCAGTTCTCATGCTGTAGAAACTGGGAAAGGGGCAAGCGGAAGCCTTTGAAAGCAAGGTGTGGGAATTTTTTTCCTTTGTTTCGTCTGATAAAGGGCCGGGGAGAGGCCGAAGCGGGTTTTCTCATTCAAGCCAGCTGGCACCGTTGCGGTGCTGGGGAGGAAGCGGAGGAGGAACTGCCTGCCTCTTTAACAGTGCTGGGGAGCCGGCTGGGCTCTCTTGCAGAAAACGTGTCAGGCTAAGGGAAGGGGTAAGGTTGCCCCCATCCTCACCTTCCTGGCTGGACCCTTCCCTGTGTCCTGGTGTCTGGAGAGGAGCTCTGGCTGCGAGCAGGGCTGTGTCACTGACCTAGTTTTGGCTGGGTACAGGGAGCGAGGTGGGAGGTCCTCCCTTCCCCTCCTGGCTAGAGGGGAAGTCATTTCAGGGATGTCTCCCTGAGTTTCCTGGAATAGTCTGGGATTTCTCTCTCACCCGACCCCCTCGCAAATGCTGTAAGTGTTCTCCTTGTGTGACGTGGTCTGGGGATTTCATAATACGCTTTGGGACAATGCCTCATTTTCAGGAAGGCTTGAAACTGAACCAGCGGACAAGAACAAAGTGCAAAACGAGGCTCGTGGGGCCCATTTTCCTATTTCCATCTCAGGATTTTTCCCCTTTACCCAGTCTTTGGGGGCTGCTGTTCTCAGTTCGATCAAAGCTGTGTCTTGCATTGCATCCTCAGTGGCAGAACGCCCCGGGCCCGGTTCCTATTGATCCGAATAAGCTGGACGCTTGCAGTCCTCCCTGGCAGATGGAGAGAGCTGGCTGGCATGTGGCGCCGGAGTTGAGACCGAGCCCATCTCAAACTTTCTTGCTCCGTGACCTTGCACAGACTGTGCTGCTGCTCTGGTTTTTAAACACAGAAAAACACCCCAAAACCCGAAGGCACAGCATCCTTCCAGGTATTCCGCAAGCCTCTGTGCGAATGAGTGCCGCGGGGCTTTCTGCTGAGGCTGATGCTGGAGCGAGGAGGGGTTTGTTACAGAAACACCACGCAGCTAATCTGTACGTAGAGGTGGTCGGTCAGAGAGTATCAATTACATTAAATGATAGTTCTTAAACTGTAATGCTGAGAGCAAAAACCCGTTCATAAAAAATACACCAGCTGCAAAACGGAGTAAACTTTTTCCGGCCACTCGCAAGAGTTAGTGCGACGCTGCTAAGTGAAACCTGGTGCCCTTGGAAGATTGCAGCGTGAGCTGTGGGAAGTGCTGCAAGAACTGGGTTTCTCTGGTGCCTCTTTTGTGGCCCTCTGAGAGCGTTTGAGCTGTGCTGAAGCGTGCGCGGGCAGCAGCGAGAGCCATTCAGTCCGTGCTGAAGCCTCTCCTGGCGGTGGTTCTTCCTCGTCGCTAATTAATAGCAAAAGGAGCAGAGGATGCTTAAAAACCGTTCTGAAAACTTGTCAGAGCTCGTTAAACTTTTGCGTTCTTCCTCTTAGCCTAAGAGGGTAATGGAGGGTTTGGAGACCAAGGGGAAGGGGAAGTAAGCCACCTCAAGATTGCTAAGATTCCTGCTAATCTCCCCTTGCAGCTGGTTAACCTAGAGCAGGGCAGTTGGAAGCTACTTGCTTCTTCCCCCGCTGTCTCCCCATCGACCCGCTCCTCTCACGGCGCTGAGCCACTCCATTAGCCACTGGAAAGTGCTGAAGCAGCATCACTCCGGTAAATGGAGAGGAGGTTTGACATTGCTGCACGTGACTGTCCCTGCTCCTTTTAAAGGATGACTCGAGGGTGGGGATGAGGGGGTGCACCGAACCTGCTCAGCAGGATGTGTGCCTGGGGGCCTTGGGGATCTGCCTGAGTCGCTGGACTCGGACCCCCCCCAAACTCTGTGGCTAACAGGTCTGGAGAGCGGATCCTTGCCCTGCCTGCCCCTCTCCGGCTGGAAACCCGGATGGTGCCGATCTCGGCACGTGGGGAAGACTGTGTCCATGGGCTTTGCTCTTGCAGGAGTACTTGGGTTTGGGGGAAGAGCTGAGAGCCTCAGCGCGCAACCTGGGCTCTGCGGGGACCTCAGTGGGACAGCGAGGAGCCCCGGCTTAACGCCGGTGATAAGGCGCTGTCGGTGCGGCAGCACATCTGCGATAACGGGAGCACGCAGATAGGCTTGGCGCCTCGCCGCTCTCTTTATCTGCGATGCTGATTTTGTGCGCCTCTCCGGCTGCTTCATGGCTCATCTGACCCGTCAGCAGGGACCCCAAGGAGTGAGCTGGGGCGGGATGAGCTCTTTTCCCTGGCTGGTGTCACTCCTTCCCCTTTCTGCAGTCAAAGGCTTGCAGAAGAGCCAGGCGTGCCCGAGGAGGGAGAGAGGAGGGCAGTGCTGGGAAGTCTGTGCAGAGTGAGGTTGCCAAGTGGTCCCCAGGGCCAGCATGTGCCGCAGCATCACCGTAGGGTGCCGCGCGTCGTGATGGTCAGCAAGAAGAGCCCGCTGCCAAATCCCTCCAGGCTCTGCCAGGGGGTGCAGGGACGGCAGCAGCAGTTACATCCTGATGGCCTCCAGCCCTTCTGGGGCCAGGGGAGGAGAGCTGCTGCTCCCACGAATAGCAAACCCTAAAAATGGGGTGGGTGAGGGCTGACATTTGCGGTGGAGCTCGTTCCTCCCTCTGAGGGGACAGCATCTCCCTAAGTGGATCCCATTCCCTGACGGAGATTTTCCCAGGCGTCCGCCATCCACGCGAGAGCGATGTAACGGCTCCAGCGCCACCTGAAACTGCTCTGGGATTTCCCTGTCTGCCCAGAGTTTCTGAGATCCGCTTCCTGGCCTACGCGGGTGGAAAGTGACACATCATCTTTTGCAACTTTGGAGTTGGTTTGTCGCACTTGACCCTGTCCCTGTAGCTTCGTGACCATTAGGTCTTCTTGGCAAAGCCCAGGCTAGCGGGAAGAAGGGAGAAAAAGGAGACGTGGTTTAATGCCGCAAGTCTCCAGCTTTGTGTGGTTCTCTTAGTATCGCTCGTGTTATTCATCTTCATCAGAGGATCTTGGGGAGTTTGTAGAGGCTGTAAGTAGCTTAAAGTTTATCTGGAAATCCCCCTGATCATCCAAAGCCCTTGAGTGTTTGAAGCTCCAATAAATCCATATCTCCCTGTCTGCCAGCTAGCCCAAGGAATTGCCTAGCTCATCCTTCTGTGCGGAGCCATCAGGAATGTCGCGGGCTTTCCGTGCACCGACGAAGCAAGCTGTTTGTCCTGGATGCTGGCAGCAGCGAGGTTGGGGGGTCTCCTTTGCCGAGCAGGCTGCTTCATTCTCAGCAGCACTTTGCCTGGATCAGGAGGGCCCAGCCTGGAGGAGACATCAGCCGTGGTGCTGGGCTGGGTCCTTCTCCAGGCAGGGTTAGGGAGCGAAACAAGCTGGAAGTGCTGTTTGATCCGTCTCTGGAGTAAGGGAGGTGAAATAGGGATTGCTTGTTGGAGGATGAGCTGGAGGTGTGTGTTGGGCAGCCCTGGTCTCTGCCCGGCTGGGAAGAGGCATGTCTGTGGTGGACCCTTTCTGTGCTCCGACGGCTTCGAGTCCTGAGCCCTTCGTCACCAGTGCTTGGCGATCCTCGGTCCTGAGCTTGTCCTGCCATTGCAATCTCGACACCAAAACCTGAAGGCTTAATTCTAGCCGGCTAGTCAGCGAGCTGCTGGAGGGAGTCCACTTTCAGCCCTGACTTTCCTGCCACCAACTTTTCAACATGCAGACATCATACGTGCTTCTCTCCTCCCTCTACAGGGGCTAGGCCAGGGGGAGGGCACCCCAAGGTCTGCAGGAACTTGCTATTGTGAATCTATTTTTGCCTGTGGAAATTTCCAAAGGAGACTGTCTTCAAACCATCTTTTTGTGGGTTTGATGCTGGTGACATCCAACAGCCGGGTCGGGCACTCGCAGCATTGCCAGGCCTGCGGATCGTTTGGGGAATGGTGCAGGAACGGTCCTGGTGACTCCCCAGGCTGGTGATACTCAGCTGTTGGACTCTCCGGGTCTGGAGGGGTTGCTCTTCTGTCTCTGCCTTCTCCGAGCCAGCTGCAGGACAGCATATGCCTGGGGCTGGGGGAAGAGCCAGCATCTACCGTGGAAGAACAAAGTACTGAGTTACCAGAAGATGGGAGAGTCGAAGGCGGCTTTGATGTGTACCAGACCCGCAGCCTGGAGATGAAGTTTAAGTGTGTCAACGTTGGCGTCGTGCGTGAGAAGCCAGCGGCAGTTATCCTCAGTCTCCGCAGCGAGAGCTAGCGCAGGTTTTCGCTGTGCTGCCTTGCCGCTCCGGTGCCCTTTGAAATCTCTCGGCCGCGTTGCCCAGGAGCGAGGCACTAATTGCTGTGCGTGCTAATTGGCTTGTCTGGGCTTGCTCCTCTCTAAACCTGTGCGTAAATCAGCGCAGGGGAGCTGGGCACCCTCTCCCCCCCTCCGCACATGTACGCTCCAGAGATGCTGAGCGTGATGCTCTCGTGCTCCCTGGGCTGACCCACTTCCCAGCCAGGATTGTCTTCCCGACCCGTGATGTAAGTTTATCCCATGCTGGTTTGTTTTGCTGAGATACTTGTTCCGGTGACTGGAATATAACGGTAAAGGCTTCTCTTATTTATTAATGTGCTATTAGGGCTCCTCTCTCCCCTCTCTCTCTTGTTCGCTGGCCGGAGGATCGATCAGATGCAGGCATCTTTGGTGGAGGAGCGGTACCAGGGCTGGCGCCCAGCCAAGGGAGTCGCGGAGAGTCATGGGAAAATGCTGCTAAACGCTGAAAATTAATTTCAAGAGAAATGCAGGGAGAGAGAAAAACCCACTGGGGGGGGGAAGCTTTTTTTTTTTTTTTTTTTGCCTCCGATGTAATCTCCTGTGTAACAAATTGGGCGGCAAAGAGCTCTTTGAAAGAATTCCCTTTGCAGGGACTGGTGCTGTGGCACCCCGGCCAGCTGGTGGGCAACCATGAGATGTGTCTCGTTGCCTCTTCCACTGGTATGCCAAAACCCCAGTAGTGTCAGGTACTTGGGTCTGAGTAAATGTGACCTGGCTTTCTTCTGGTTCCCTTGGAAATGGAAATTGTAAGGCCGCGTGAGGGATTTACGCGAGTGGCCGAATTGAATGTGCCCGCTGAAAACTGTGTGCGAGAGGTTCGAGCGATGCTCTAAAGCAGCAGGCCCTGGTGCAGAGCGTTTTACCCAACCGCTCTGGCATGGCTGTGCATCGGGGTACAACAAACCTCTCTCTGTAGAGTCAGACCTTTTTCTTTTATTTTTTTTTTTTAGTTCAGGTAGCACAATGGTTGAAGTTGGGTCTTAGAGGTCTCGCCTGTACCTTTTCCACCGGGCAGGTTTCAAATACGGGCAAACCTGTTGGGTGCTTGGGTCTCCTGCCGGGGACGCTCCCGCTGTCCCGTGCGGGCGCTGCTTGGCCAAATGCTTTCGCTTGGTGCTTTCTGGTGGGAGGCCGTCGGGAGGTGCAGCTGCAGGAAGCCCTGCTGGCCTGGGGCCCCTTCTCGTGCCGCTGCACAGTGTTTCCGTGGGCAGAGCCCGGCCGCTGGCGGGTTTCCTGCCCTGCTGGGCTGTGGGCAGGGGAGGGGAGTGCCTGTGGTGGAGGATGCTTTTCTCTTGGTGTGGTTTAGGCAAGTCCTTGCGGCTGGTCTCTGTGCTGTCAGCACGGGGCTCGGTCCATCGGTTCTCCCCATGCCCGTGCGCTGTCGGGTTTGTGCCGCGTGCGGCTGGCTGAGCTTGAGCAGATGCATCGCTCAGCGTTGAAGTCATCCTTCGCCAGGCCCCAATGACGGGTCCGTAGCCAGCTGGAGGTGTTTGGTGCAAGGTGTATTTTGTCGGCGGGGCTGGTACCTTGTGTTGGAGAGGCTACAGTCTACTCTGAGGTGGAGCTGACTCTTCTCTCCCCTCCATCCCCGGGGAGCCGAGCTGTGCTGGCCGGTGTTGGCAGCAGATCGTCCCCGGGACGGCTGCGACGTCGTACCGCTCGGGAGGGCGCAGGCCGAATTAGCTTGGGAAATTCCTGGCTCTCTGCGCTCATGCAGCCGTGGGCCTCCCATCAGCGGTGCAGAAACAAGACCGTGCACCTTGTGCAATGGTCTTGCGGTGCTTCGTAGAGGGGCTGAGAGATGCAATGGAAATATTTACCCTTTTGCTGGTTTTAGCAACGCTAGCAAAATTTTCTCAGGGCTATATATTCCCTGCAAGCACTCTTGGCTCATCGAGGCTGTGTCGGGTTATGGCCATGGCTCCTGAAAGATTGTCACCTACCAGGCACAGAAATGGGGCTGGGACAGGCCCTGCCGAGGGAGGCACGACGGCACGGATGAAGAATTGAACTGAGAGCTGCTCAGTGCTGTTTCCTGGCCCTAGCAGGCAGGACGGCGTGACAACAGCGGGTATTTTTAGAGGCCAGCTGCCTGCAACGCAAGAGAAGGAAAGCAGCAGTCGGGCAGGAAAGCTGAGCGATGCTCCCCCCATCCCTCATCCTTGCCCAGCAATTTGTTTCCTCCCTGGCCGGGGCTGCTGGCGTTGAGGAGTGTCCACGTCCTCCGTGCCTCTTCGCCTGTTGCCGCCTTGAAAGGCGGCTGGTTTCGCTCTCCCCTCGGCTTTCGCCATGGTCGCGTGTTTCTCTGATCACGGCTCAGCAGCCCGAGGGTGGTGCTGGGGGCTCCGCTCTTTGTATCTCAGACGATTGCATTACAGCTTGGTGTGGTGGGCGTTTGGGGGATTGTTTTTTGGGGTTTTTGGGTTTGTTTTTTGTCTTCTTTTTTTTTTTTTTTTGAGAAATCTGTCACCAGTGAGGGAAAACCCGCAGTTTCTCCTGCAGCGGGGGTAATTGCAGTAATTCATTTGGGAGCTCTCCCTACAAGGCGATGGAGCTGCGTTTTGTCGGAAGTGCTGCAGGGGAATTAGATCCACCTTTCAATCCATCCATCCATCCAAGGCCCGTACATCTGTAGCTGGGGAGAACAGAGGGGGGGGTCAGCTCTAGCCAGATGGCTTAAATTACGGTCTGCAGGGAGGTCGAGTCAATATGGGTTGAGGTCAGTTTTGGGGCCAGCCTCCTGTTAAGCCGGCGCTGAGCAGGATGGCTGAGCACCTTGCCTGAGCTGCCTCGGCTTGTTGGGTTGTCCCCACCCGGATCTTGCTGCTTTGAAGCTATTGTCCATCGCTTATTTATTGCAACGTTGATTTCACAGCCCTTGAAGTCTGCTGTTGGCCTGGATCTTACCCTTCCAGGGTGGCTGTAGGTGCCTTTGATTTCTTTTTTGCTCCCCGTAGACAGGTATGAAGCAGACAGCAGCCGGTCCTGGGGGGTGTCCTGGGTGAGTGTTTCCTGGGGGGACTCTGCTTCCCAAGGCCCTGCCCAGCTCTCAAAGTGGGGTACACTGTGCTCCTTTGGGTGCTGCCTTGGTGGTTTTCATTTCTCCTGGGGAAGAGAGAGCTTGAAATCCCGCAGGTAGGGCTTTTGTCACCTGCAGCCCTGCTATCCCCGTCCTGCTCCCAGGGACCACCGGCCACGGGACGGCTCGGCCCTTCCCACGTTCAAGGGTGGCACGTGTTGAAGCGAAGGGGAGGCAGGAGCAGAGAAGGGGGGACAGCCGCACAGGGTTGTTCCTGCCCGTGGCACGGTGTGCAGCCCCTTCCGCCTCCGCTAGCGGGATCCAGCGTGGGCAGACCCTGCTGCTCACCGAGGGGTTCGTTTCTCCAAGACATCGTGCTTTGTGTTTTGGAGGTTTGGCTCCCAGAGCTGCAGAAAGCCGGCTCTGTCTGCCAGCCACCTCCATACTGTGAAGGCAGCCGGGAAATGCACAGGGCAGGGCTGTTTGAGAGCGAGTCGTGTGGTGTGGCCCCGTCCCCGGCACGGGGGTATGTCCCAAACCCCCAGCCTCTGGCCCGAGAAGGAGAGCTCATGCTGCCTGGCCGGGCAGCTCCGTGCTGTGGAGCATCCCT
Organism: Aramus guarauna; assembly: GCA_013400195.1. NCBI lineage: Eukaryota > Metazoa > Chordata > Aves > Gruiformes > Aramidae > Aramus > Aramus guarauna. The sequence goes on from VXBL01004978.1 coordinate 320,211, forward strand.
CTTTTCTCACACCACGGATGGCAGAGGTGTGTGATCATCCTGCAGGTCTGCACCCCACTTTTTCCCCTCCTGCTCTCCTGGTAGCCTGGGGCATTCACCGGGCATCCTTCAGCAGTCGCAGACCCTCCTGGGGAGCAGGGGGATGCTCTCTGCCATGCATTTCTTCCTACCACGTGAGGAACTGGGGGCGGCTGAGGTTAGAGCTTGCTCTGCAGTGTGCTCCTCCCTAGGAGGTTTTTCCAACGGTGTCTTTCTTCCTGCAGAAACAGCCAGCGTTAACTGGCCGTAAGCATTTCACAGCCACGCGCTGCCTGTGGGTGTAGCTCCGCGTGCCCTTTGTGCTCTGCTGCCTGCTACATAAAACTTGCCCTTTCTCTACCCTGAAAAGCAGTGCTCCGTCCTTCCCACGCACCCCGGGGGCTGGAGGGCTCGTACCCCCGGTAAGTCCTGTCACCTGCACGGGGTGACCCATGCACGAAGTGCCATGGGACACCCTGCACCGCTCCGGAGGTTCGTGAGGTGCCCGGGGAGGAGGTATCCTGGGAGCTGGATGGTACGCTTCCTGGCAGGAGGGGGTGTGTGGGTGAGATCGGTGCTGGGCTCTGCCAGTATTGCAAAGCCGGGGCTTGTCATCGTGTGTCTGCAGAGTGTGCCTTCATCCTCCCAGTGGGATCAGCTGACGTGGGACGGAGCCTCAGCAGCGTCAAGGCAGGAGTTTTCCGCTTTGGAAAAGCCCAGGGGTCAGGAGGGAGGTACCCAGGGAGCTGCCGCTTCACCCCACGGGGTTGGATCCGGTTGCGTTTGGGAGTGGCTCAGGTCAAGCTTTTGTGCTCAAACCTTTCCAAAAGCGGGAGTTCCTCTGGCAGCTCGGCAGCGGCTGGGGCCCGGCAGCGGGAACTCCGTGGGTGCCTCCCCAATGGATGGGTTAGTCAGAAGTGACTCACCCCGCCGGTCCCCGCGTGACGTTGCCTCGCTGCTCCTTCCCAGCTCCTGACGAGCTGAAGCATCCAACTCTCTCCATTTCTGCTCCAGTTTCCGAGTTGCTGCATCCCAATGTGCTGCCGGAGGATCCCCTGCGCTCCTTCATTTTGGCACCCGGGACCCCCCTGTTGCCCTGTTGGCTCCGTGCGTCTCGCGGACGATTGCTGCCCGCAACAGGGCTTGCTGTTGGGCTTCCTCCTTTGCACGAGAAATATTTGGGAGGAAAAAAAGCAGGCACGCAGGCAAACCCTTTGGAAATTTCCAGGTGTGCCTGCAGGATCCCTCTCCTCTCTGGGCAGTGAATTTGAAACCCCGAGCATCCCCTGAGAGGTGGGGAGGCAACGCAGGGGCATCCCTGCAGCATTTCTGTGCAATGAGATGGCCCCAGGCCAGTTTTGTGACTAGCAGGAGCCTCGAATGAGCTTGTAACTCTAAATTCAAGCCCTGCAGCCCAACGACAGGAGCCTAAGGTGTTAAAGCCTTTGCTGGGCTGCCGCCCAGGACCCCTCCGCTTAACTTTGCTGTTCTCTGGGATGCTAAAATTAGCTTTGGGCTACACGCTCTTCCTTATGAAGCCTGTTCCCAGCAGCTGGGGGAGTGTTTCTGCAGTAAACTAGGACTAGCCGGCAGGCAGGGTGACCCTGGGAGGCTGCCTTTCTCATCCAGGTCTGGGGGAACTCATCCTGCAGCACAGCCTGGGCTATAGGAGGGAGATGCTCTCTACCTGTAGCGTAGGTACTTTTGTTCAAAAATTGCAATTGCAGCCATGAAAGGGGCAATATTCAAGCAGCGACGGGCAGCGGGGGGGTGCTTGGGGTGCAGAGGCTGTTTGCGCATCTTCCCTGAGGATGTGTGTGCAAGGAGGGTGGCTCTGGATGTCCTGTGACCGTAGAGCCAGGCCTTTCCACCCTCCCGCTTCTCAGTGTCTGTGGGTCCCGCTGGAGGTATCTCGTAGGGCTTTGGTGTGTCCGTCTGCTGAGTCTTGATGGCTTTGGGTGCTCTGGAGCAAATGTCCCTGTGGGGCTGGCTCTCGTGTCTCTGGCCCGTTCCCAACTCCCCGTCTTTCCTCAGACCTGCTATTGCAGTCTGTTCTGCTTCTTCCCGTCCTCCCCCACCACCTCCATAAGAAACCAGCTGGCTAAAAAAAAAAAAAATCTTCTGCCTCCTGTCTTGCAGCAAGCCAGCCTGGGGCTGCTGCGACGTGGTGCCACCCAGCCTCTCCTCCGTCCCCCTGGCCGTAGTGGCCTCCCCATGTCACACCTGGAGCCCTGATGCCTTTTTCTTGCCGCTGCATCTCTTCTTCACGGCTTGAGTTGGGTGAGAGCGGACAGAGGCGTCTCCATCACCTGATGCTTCAAGCGATAGGGCGGCGCTGGCCTTGGCCGGCTTCGTGGTCCATGGCACATCCCTGCCACCCTTGACTGGTGCGTTGCCAACCCGACAGCAAACACCTGCAGCGTGGGGACTTTGCCAGGAGCCACTGCGAACCAGGGACAGCTTTTTTTAGACGTTGCAAAACCTGGCCTTGCACAGAAGCCCCTTCTTCTTGGGGTGCTGCTTCACATCGCAAACGTTTATTTTTCTCCCGGCTCAGCCAGCCGAAGTGACTCCATCAGCAAGGAGGTGGTGGGGTGGGACAGGGATGGAGCAGGACCGTCCCTCTGCCAAGGCAGCAGCCTGCACCGTTGGGTTTCTCTCCAGGCGCTGCCATCCAGGGATGTCCCATCCCAGCCGTGTCCCTGCTGCCTGGCTGATCATCTGGGACTGTCCCGCTGGTGTCCCCCAGCCCTGCCTCCCTTCCGCTCCACGGAAGGTGGGATGTCTTGTTTCCACCCTGGAAACCCAGCTTTCCCCACCTCCCTGCAGCCTTGAATGGGGAGGAAAGACACTCATATGACCCTTTTTCAGATCCAGCAAATGAGGCCACTCAAGTGATTTTATTCCTTCCTGCCTACGTGTCCCTGCTCGTGTCAACCCTTGTGCTGCACAATAGCCAAGCACCGTCGCGGTGTTCACCCGGTGCCTCGTGTCCTGCCAGGGCAGCAGGCAGCGGAGCTGCGTCGGGCTCCTGCATCTGCCCGTGCAGCTGGAGCTGTTTCCTCCTGCAAGGGGAAGTGGGTTTGGGTCTGATCCTGCTGGTTGCTGTGACCTCCAGGCAAGCACTTTGCTGGTAGAAAGAAGGTGGTCCTTGGTGGGACAGGTCCTTGGTGCAGCTGCAAGGTGCCTCCTGGCCCCGGTGCGCGGCAGCATTGCAAACTGTATTGCTCAGAGGCCAGTGGAATGTCACTTCTACGGTGGGTGACACCCTCAGGACATCCGTGGAGGTCTGCAGCCGCCCCGTCCCCACAGTGCCCGAGTGCTGGAGATGTGCTCTGTGTGCCCCGTGTGCTGTCCTGTGACCTCTCAAGCAACGAAGTTGCTTTAAGCCAATAGGGAATTTATTTTCCAGGCGATGTCAGGTCTGAATATCTTGGCTCTGCAGGTTTCCTTTGCTCAGCTGGCAAGGAGGACAACTCCTCCGTGATCTCTTCCCTCCTGGGGCTGCGCTGGAGCCCACAAGGGATAAGGGAAGAGGAAGATTTAAAGTCCCTTTTCCTCACCCAACCCCACGTGCTTCTGCTTCAGACTGATGGTGCCGTTTCAGCTGGTGGTGTTGGGGAAGCCATGGGAGGAGGTGGGATGCTCAGGGTTTGCTCAGCAAGGAGGAGGCAGCAGGACTCTGCTTTGGACCAAATATTCCCGGCATTTATCTTGCGCTTGGCCACATCCTCACCTGGCGTAAGCTGCAGCTTATTTTGGCCATCTGCTAGTGACAGAGCCAGCTTCCACTCGCAGGACGTGGTGTGGTTGACCCCCACTGTAGTGCTCGGTGGCTTCCCCAAGGCACGCAGGTTGCCGCAGGCATCAAGGGATGGGAATTTCCTATCCCACCTTCAGCAGCAGCTGTGTTCGGGATGTCTACAGATGGGTTTTGGAAAGGTGTCTTGACCTTCCCACCGCCGCCCCAGCCCCGGCAGCCTGTGTGGCAGGGCTTTTGGCACTGTGAGGGTTAATCACGGGGCTTTTTCAGCTTGCATAGGACCTGGAGGAGGTTTTCAGAGGTTCCCAGCTCTGCTTCTCCCGGCTCTCTAAAATTAACCGTGTAACCTTCCTAAAAATACTCGAAGGGCAGTAGCCCCTGGAGAGCACCAGCGCTGCTTGCTCCTGATTTCTAGACCAAGCCATCGGAGAGATGAGATCGCCTGGCAACGTGTGTCTCAGCCCTGGAAAGCCCTTGGCTTTCTCAAAGTCTCCTGCAGGATACGAGAGTCCAGGTCTGGATCCCAACCTGCCTTTCCAGGCCAGCCTGCTTCCCACAGCACCCTCCTCTTCCTCGCTTGCTCCTGGCAAGAGCCGGTGCCTGCCTGCACATCTCTGGTTGCGGAGATGGTGCCAACTTGAGGTTTAACGCGCCGCGGGCAGGAGCATCGCCAGCTGCCCCAGGCACCTTGGGAGGGAGGAACGGTCCACAGCCTTTCCCTGGAGCATCCCCCAAGCCGCCCCGTGGGCGAGAAGGAATAGCTGGGCCCTTCCTATCTCTCTCTCTCTTTTTTTTTTTTTTTAGGCATGTGGGAGGAGGGCGGAAAGGGCTGGAGGAGGAGGGAGGGAGGGAGCTGAATTTTCCATGAGCAGCTGTCAAAATGTAATCTCTTGAATCGCTCAGGCTGGCAGCTTAGGCAGGATAAATTAACGGGGATTTTGGGGAACGTGGAAAATACCATGGCCTGGAGGGGGCTGGCTGCATGGGGAGCAGCCCTTTCAGCTGCGAGACCGGCTCCAGGCCCCATCGCCTACCTGAACCACGGAGGGATGCTCCGAGGCGCTGGGCTCAGCACCTGCCGCTGCTGGCTGTCCCCTGGCCTCCGTGGTTTTCCCATCCACCACCTTCCCCCCAAAAGTCACCCAAAGAAGGGGCGAGGGAGCCCGACCCCCTTCTCTGCCTCCCCTTTCCCGCTGGCGGTGGGCTCCCTGCGGCTGCCGGCGCCTGCCGTGGAGGGGGATGCCAGCAGTTGCTCTCGCAATGCCAAATATTTGTGCTGACAGCTGGGGTGCAGGGCGGCCCCCTCGCCCCAGGGACCTTTCCACGCTGGCTCCGTGCTCCCTCCAGCTCAGACCCAGGAATTTATGCAATTGCATTTTCATGATTTTTTTTTTTTTTTCTTTTTTCCCCCCTCCATCTTGTGAAATGCAGAACCAGGAAAGCGTGTGCGCTTCTGTGCTTGGCTCGGCCCCCCAGACCCGCGTTTCAGCCGGTGTCTGTGGCTGGAACACGCCGCACACGTTGCTGGGGTTTGAGCCCGGGTCCCTCCATCTGCGCGATGTCCCTGTGTCCTTGTCACAGTGCCGTGGCGGGGCTGGGGGTCCCCCTCCTCCAGCCACCTGCCCAGGGAGCACTGAGGAGCGTGACGGGTGTTCGTGCCGGCTATTTATAACCGTGCTGAAGCAACCCCAGCTAGCAAAGAGGCCTGGAGATACGGCGACAGCCGCTCACCGGAGCCTGCGGGGCTCCTGCTGCTTTGCCGGCAGCCGGCAATCGTGCCCCGGCAGCCACGGGGCAGATGGTCTCATCCAGGTCCCTCTCCCTTTGCCCCGGTTCTAAGTCTTGTAGGGTCCCTTCGGGTGCTGCCGGAGCCGGCAGATCTGGGGCGGCTGTTTAAAATAACACCTTGGCACAGAAAAAGGGGGGACCGGAGAAAATGAGGTCTTCCCGTGTGGTGCACGGGGGACGGTACCTAACCTCTGCAAGTACCTCGTCCTGACACTGAGTTCGCAGCCGAAACGCCTTTTCCAAAGGGAGCCCTTGGCAGCCGCCCACCCGTGCCAGGGACTCGCTGCTGGAAATCGGTCCCCGGAGCTTCCCTGGTAGGGACCAGCGCCCGCGGTGCTGGCAGACCAGCCGCGTTCAAGCAGGATCGGTTCAGCCGGGGACAGGGGCAGGTGAGCTGCCAGGGGAGCCGGGGGACGGGGAAGGTGTCTCACAAGGGGAGGCTAGTTGGGGCTTGCAGAAGGCAGGCTGGGAGGCTATCCGAGCCCGCTCTATAAATACACCAGGCGGGTAAACACTTGGGAGGGGAGAGAGGGAAAAAAAAAAAGCTATTTCAGCTAATGGGCACTGCTGCCATGAGGTATAAATCGGTCAGGAGTAAAATTAGGCTGGAGAGGAGAAGGCAGATCAGTGTTGCTGCCTGCGAGGCTCCGGCTGCCGGCGTTGCCCTTTCGGCTGGGGCTTGGTGCAAACGGGGCCGGACTCGCAGCGAAGCCCCTGCCTGGCTGGAGCAGGGATGTGTCCCTGCGGTGGGACGCTGCGGGCCAGCCTGGCACCCCGCTGGAGGGGTCCTGGGCTCGAGGGCTCCTTGTTTTAGCAGGTCCCTTTAGAGCCAGTCCCCCACGATCCATGATGCTTGTCCTTGCTGTGCCCTCCTGGGAAATAACCACCCTCTGGAAGGGCAGGAGTCGGCATCCCCATCCTAGGCTTTCATCCGGGGAGCTGGGAAGTAATCTGTGCTTATCACTGCTGCTAATGAGAGGGTGCTCGGGTGTTGAGCAGTCATCCTGGCTGTTTGCATGGCAAAGGTCTGAGCTGCCTCCCATTGAAGCCACCCGCACCTTCTCCCTTCCAAGAAGCAAAAAAAAATAAAAAAAAATGCCCTCACCATGTCCACATGGTGGCAAACCAGAACCTGATTCATCCTTAGATAATTTGTGTACGTTGCTTTTCTCTTCTTTCCTGAGCAGCCTTTGCATATATATGAAGAAAGCTCTTAAACGGCACTGCAGTCAAACCTGATCTGCTTTTAGAAGACAGGTCCTTAAATTACCCTCTCCCTCTCTGCAGGCAGGGAATTGCGAGATATTCTGGTGCAAACCCATGGTGGCGGTGGTGGCACACGCGTCGGCTTGAGCCGGCTTCAAGCTGGCTGCGGTGGGAAGGCAGGGAGCGGGGGCTGGTGACCTGCAGGGCTGGTTGAGGTTTTGCTCCTTGGGAGTTTGGGGCTTAGAAGCCTGGATTTGGGGCAGCCTCGTTCGGTGGCGCTGGGGACGATGCCATGGAGGTCTGCGTGACTCGAGCCGGTGGTGGCACCGGTGTGATACCCTGGCACCAGCCGGGCTCCATCCTCATGCCTGAGCAAGGGCGCAGAGCAGGTCCGGACATTGTGGCCAGCTTGACCCAAGAGCCCAGGTCACCGGGCAGGTCTGGGTGACGAGGCAGGGCCAAGGTCAAGCTGGGACATCAGCCTGCGGAGTCCTTGTGCTCCTGGGGCTGCTGGCTGGCGTCGGAGGGGTGAGCACCCACCTCACTTCTGCAAAAACCTGGAGAAAACAGGCTCATGGCTCTGGCCTGCCCATCCTCTGCTGCGGCCCTACAGAAAAACCTTCCTTGCAGATTTCTGGCTCAGCCCTGCGGGGCTGAGCCATGGCAGCAGGGACAGCACCATCCTGGAACAGGGACGTGTCCCTGCACTTGCCAGCCACGGGGTGCTGCGTGCCCCGGGCTGCTCCTCGCCCTTTAAGGCCGGGCAGCAGCTGATGGCCACGTGTGCGCTGCCTTGGCACGCTCTCCGTGCCCTCTGCGCGGCAGGCACTGGGACGACCGGCGCGCCGGCTTGGGCGGCTGTCCCCTCTCCGGTGGTGTCCCCCGCGCCGGCGCTGCTGGCGTCCGGCACAGGATGAGTGGGCGCCCGGCGGGCGCTGCGTGGGGTGCGTGCCACCATGCAGGCAGCAGGTGAGGGGCTGCCCGCTACCATGTCCCGTCGTGGCCTCGGGGACTCCCCGGGATGCGGGATGGGCTCTTCTCCTCCTCCCCTCGCTAAGGGCTCGTCTCTCCGCTCTCCCTCCAGGTTTCAAGTGCCCCATTTGCTCCAAATCCGTGGCTTCTGACGAGATGGAAATGCACTTTATCATGTGTCTGAGCAAACCTCGCCTCTCCTACAACGGTAAGGGGGGGTCTGTGGCCAGGCTGTGCAGGGGACGCCGTGTCCCGCCGCGTTGGGATGGCTCCGGGCAGGCTGGAGAGACGCTTGCCGCAGGCTGCGCGGGCACACGGCTCAGCTGGGCTTGCCAAGAGGGCTGTGCTCCAGCGGACCGGTGCAGCTCACAGCCCCTGCTCTGCTCCCCTGGCACGGCTCAGCTTGGCCCCGCTGCTTTTGCCATTGCTTGCCGCGGTGTGCCGTGCCGGAGGGAGCCGTCCCGGTCAGGCATCCTGCCCGGCTAGGGCAGGGGACGTGATCCCCCTGGGCTGCCCCTCCGAAGGGTCGTTGCCTTCCTCCCCTCCTCGCTGGCAGGGAGGCTGAGCACTGGTCTGCAAGCTCCCGCATCTCCCATCCTGCATGGGAAAGTGATGCTCACCTCCTCCTCGGTGGAGCTTTTTTTGGAAGCCAGGGGTAAGGGGGTTGTTTGCTGCTTCCTCCTGAGCTTCCTGCCAGCGTTTGCCGGTGCTGCTGCCGCTCTGCTGCCCCATCCCACGGAGGTGGCCGTGGGTTTCCCCGCCATCCCGGCAAGGGAACCCGTGTCTCACCACTGCCTTCTCCTCCCCTCCCAGATGACGTGCTGACCAAGGATGCCGGCGAGTGCGTGATCTGCCTGGAGGAGCTGCTGCAGGGGGACACGATAGCCAGGCTGCCCTGCCTCTGCATTTATCACAAAAGGTACCGCCGCCTGCGAGGGGACGCAGCCGGGCGGGTGGCAGGGGGACGTGCGGGGCCATCCCAAGGCACGGTGGTGACACGCTCTCCTCTCTCCAGCTGTATAGACTCATGGTTTGAAGTGAACAGATCTTGCCCGGAGCATCCTTCTGATTGACCCGCCGGGCGTGCTTGCTGACTTCTCTCTAAGGTGAGCCTGCGGCGGGTTCTTCGGATACAATTTACCTGTGTTGGGTTTGAATCCTGGGCCAGGAGGGTGGGATGGGGTGACCACGGCTCCTGCTCCTCACCTGGGATTGTCTCTCTTCGCAGGGCACCTTGCTATACCTGCTGTACCTCCTCTCCCCGTCCCCCCGCCCCGCCTGGAGTTTTGGGCTGACTTTAAATTCCTCAAGAAGACAAAAATAAAACCCAGAAACTTGAATCCACTTGGGACAACGGCAAATTTTTTTTATTTTATTTTATTATTTTTATTTGTTTTGTTGCTTTGGGGTTTTTTGTTGGTTTTTTTGTTGGTTTGGGTTTTTTTTTTTTTTAATTTAAAAGATTTAAAAAAAAATAAAAAAAAAATCATCCAGGAGAAGACAGTGTGAGAAAAGCGGAGCGACCTGCTCTCCCCTCCACAGCTGCTGGTCACCAGGAGAGCTCTGCCTGCCAGGGAGGCCCCGGGGACGCCCTCGGCCGAAACCCTGCCATGATGTTTGGCTTTTCTCCCCGAAACGAAGGAGAAAGCTGCCGGGGGACAGCCGGCCAAACGGAGCACACGGCATTTCTCACCGGCAACCCCCCCACCTCCCACCCGGACTCGCCCGGGGGCTCTGCTCGGTTTTTTTGCACTGACTAAACGGGAATTTTCCCCTCTCTCCCGTCTCCCTTTTGGAGATCTCCACCCCGGCCCCGACAGCGTGAGACGGGGACTCTGCCCCACGCCGGGATCGGGGCCACTGCTCCTCCCTGCCAAGCCGCAGGGGTCCGTCTTTCAAGTGTTTACAACAAGAAAAGAAAAAAAAAAAAAGGAAAAAAAAAAAAAAAAA
>VXBL01004982.1:0-17605 GCA_013400195.1 Aramus guarauna
TTTTCTTCTTTTCTTTTTCCTAAGTTGAGTGGTGTAAACAACATTACCATAATTTTGTAGCAAGTATTTCATCTGTTCAAGTACTAATTTTGAGTACTCTCTCTGGGACACAACTCAATTATGCATCTGTTTCACTTCTAATTCCTACAAACTGTTCTATATTTTACTTGAAATTATTAAGTTTCTGTTTCTTTATACCTTCAGGCTAGAAATATGCTTTTCTTCTTTTGCCTAAGTACATAATTTATTCCCATGTGATTTTTTTTTAACTGCACATTTTTATTGTATACTGGGATTTGGAGCATGTTAGACTCCAGCATGTGCCAATGGATGCAATAATTCCATTAGGAGATTCCACACTGGCAGCCAGTGTAAACACGATTGGACTCCAAGTTGCCTGTATGGTTAAAGTGCTATGGTAATACTACAGAGGAAGAGAAGTTTTCGTATAAAAAGCTACAAGATGCCAGTTGGCTCACTGTCCTAGACTATTCGCTGTTTCTCAACACATTCTTCTGTGTCAAAGAATGTGAAATACATTGGGCAAGAAAGACTATCATCATTACTGCCATCATCACCATCGTAGGGTCACTACTCTTAAACAGTAGTACATTTCTGCCAGTCTTCTAGCACATGAACACTCCCTTGGAATCCATAAGATTATGTATTTTAACTGTGAAAAATAATAAAATAAAACTGTTTTGAACTGAATCATAACCCAGACATTTTTTTTCCTTTTGAAATTCAGAATTTAAAACAAGCCTTTAGCCTGAAAATCTCATCTGACTCCAGCCATCTAAAACTGAAGAACCCAGTCTAAAATAATCACTTTAAAAAATTATAGTCAGCATTACAGGAGAGTTCTACCCATCAAATCTGCAAATAGCTGCCTTTTTCCTACTGGCAAAAAAAAATGTACCAATACAACTACTGTAAACTTAATATTTTAACTTTAGACTGTTAAAGTCGTATGTGAAAAATATAATTTGCTGTCTTAAAATGCCAACAGTAGAAAAGGACAAGCTGCTTCTTCACTGACTCAAGAACATTCTGTAGCTTGGCTGTTACAGTAATCACCTGCCAAGATTTTCTCCTGGGTTTTCTGAAGTTCATATCCATGGTTTTGCAGATTTAGAGAAGATATTTATTCCAAATAGTCCCATCTTCCAGGAAAGTGTTCCAGAAAATTGTTTATCTTGCTTCATGACCTGGCCTCTCCAATACCATTGTTACTGTTTTATAAAATACTTGGGTCAATTTTTTTGATTTGTAAAACTATTTTCCCTGTGGGAATGAAAAGAAAACTACTACTGGAGAGTTATAGTTTGGCTGTGTTGTTTGCTTTTTTCATTATATCAATGGGCTTTGCCACTATGCTATAACCTTAAGCAATTTGTCCCATCCCTTACTTCTTTGCCTTTCCATTCCTTCTCCTTTCATGCCTCTGGAAGTTGGATTGTAGCCGGTAGCACTTTGAACAGTGCTGTAGTTCTTTGATCTGGTGCTTAGCCAGTGAATTTACACTGCATGGTGAACTGAAGCAAACTGCCACAATATCCTGAAGTCAGTAAAATCCCAGGAGTAAAAATGAACTCTGTTCTCCCATTAGGCTGAGCTTGTCCTCTAATGGGAAAACAGCATCTATTTTATAACTATTTTAGGAAGCCTAATAAGATGCTCACTATAAAAGAAATAGTTCTGAAAGTATGAACATATCTGAACTGAAAGTACTTATCACAAACTGATTCCTATTTTCTGTGTGAAACTGGTATTTCTTTCAGAGTTTCTCTCTTTATTATTTTCCCCTCATGGAATTTGTACTTTTCTTGGATTGTAAATCCATATGATTGAACAGATCATCTGGGTGCCTTGGCAAGTCTGATACTGCAAAAATTGGGTTACCCGCTTTACTTAGGCTGTTATGAAATGTATGTGAAGCCTACAGAAGTCTTTTAGGAGATAGCTGTGAGCAGTTCCAATATCATAAGCTTACAATCAGTTACTCAGTTTAAGGTTACTTTTAAAGGTCCTTTGGATTCACCTTTTGCTGATAGACTTTTTCATATTTTTCATATTTCAGCTTGTGAGTAGCTCACGCTGAAATATGATGGTTCGAAAATGCAGTCCCTGAACTCAGATATCAGATTATTACTCTGAGTTTGAAAGCGAAACATGACATTTTCCTAGATAACAAAGGAAGAGTCCTACATTATTGGACAAATCTGTCACAGTGTCCTGTTAAAGAGAAGTTTGGAAACATACTGTTACTGTTGCATCATTGGTCTGTTGAAATTATAGATATTGAAGTACCTACTTTTGAGTTACAATCATAGCCAGTTTTATTTACTACTTATAAATATGAATAGAATTATCCACTGAAATTAAGGAAAAACAAATAATTACTCTTATGCAGATCTGTATATGCTTCTGTACAGAGTGTAGAGGGCTGACATCTAAATGAGAAGCTTGTGAAACCATCTCACTATTTTTCCAGCATACTAAAGAAAATCCTATTGACTCCAGTTAATATATGCTTCAATGAATATTCAGTACTCCTAAGAAGTTATTCATTCCTCTTCCAGAGAGGTTTCCCCATAAATAGGCAACATAAAAGCACAGTATTGTTATTTCTTGATGACAATAAAATATTTAGGAGATATTCACAAGAGACATATACAAAAGCTCAAAATAAAACAATTTGTGAAAATCTCTCAAAAGCAGAGGATTTATAAAGCTTACAATGTTGTCTTCCAGACTATTTGTCATTGTACTATACCTTGAAATGTAAACTGTTAGTTGATCCAATATTCTAGGGACACAGACTGAATTGTCCTTCCACCTGAATTTCTACTCAAGAATTTCAGATTATTTTATAATAAAGAACTCTGATATCATCAATAGATCATCAACGTATTTTCCTGTATTTAAACTGTAGATTTACTTCTCATGGATATCTGCATTGCATTTTATCCTAGAATTGCATGTGCTATTTATGCATTCATGTTTTTGTATGTCAGCTAGAGCTTATGTGAGTGCATGTCTTGTAGTACTTGGTCTTCAGTGGATTAGACTCCTCAGACTTTAAAAAATTTCATTGGTCTTTTGATGTTTAAGTTTGATTCCTAAGCTGCACTCATATGTACAGGTTACTGACATCTTATACGCCAAGTTATGGTATAATCTTCTACAAGGAAGATGATAGAATAGGACAAACTGACAGCTTGTAGACAGAAACACAAATTTCCTTCAGTCGAACAGGCAACTAACAGCCAAAATAAAGTAAAACATGATGCTACCTTGTAAAATGTATTTGAACCCTGAGTAAATTTAGAACAAAATTGATTGTTCTGCTCGAGGAAAAGAAAACAAGGGGGAAAATGCTACAAGAAACATCCTTCAAACCAGGATATACAAGTTAAAATACTAGGCTGGAAGTGAGAAGTACATCAGATGCCAGAGAGACTATGCCAGCTCTCTGAACCACATACTTGTGTAATATAAGAAATCTGAGATAAAGAAGATGTCCAGATCCCTCAAAAATTACTTAAGGCAAGCTTACACAATGATAATTTTCAATACAAACTATACATCACACATGATATTTACTAGAACTTATAGGAATAATGCTCTGAAAACTTCTCCTCTGTAATGAAATTTTCTGACAATTCCATTAGCTCTTAACTTTGACCTTCATTCAATTCTCTGAACAGTCCATTAAAATAAAACCTACCCCTACACATATCTTTAAAGTGTACCTCCTTCAAACAGCTTCAGCATTGTTAATTTAGGAACACAATGTCAGTTACACACATACACATATATGGAAAGGAACAAGCTAAGCTATACTTCCTTCTGCTGTTCTACTCCCTTTAAACATACCTGTTTCAAAAAGTAAAAATTACACTTAAAATTATCTTTTCTTTCAGAATTATTGAATATCTTGTCATCCTTTCATTGTGTGATATACCTACAAGATTAATGAACCATCATGGTTCTTTTTTATGTCACCCATCGCCTCCATTGTATTTTTGATCTATTATTTAAACAAAGTACCTGAAAACCTGATCCTTTTTTCTAGATAAAATTCTTATTGTCCTCTTTTCTGCTAAAAAAAAATGAATTTGCAAGTCAAAGCTATTTCATCTTCATTCCTAACCAAGGAAATAGGACACTATTTTACAGTTAGTAAACTGGAAAGCGACAAGTATTAGAAAGCAAGGAGCTTGATGAACATGGATTATGAAAATTCAAAAATAAGAATGTATGCATTGAATGGGACAACTGATGGTAAGAAATCCAACCAGCTAACCAGAGTATAAATTAAAGTTCTGATTTATATATGTTGTTTGAATATCACATAATTGTATCAACCTCCAGTTGCAATCAAGATTATTCCCACCTGTGATGAGATGAAAATCAATCTGAAGATAAAATTTCAAGAAGGAAATACATAAGAACAGAAAATGATGGGGTTTGGGGTTTGGGGTTTTTTTTTTGAGTCAATATTACAAATTCTTTGTTCCACATACATGAGAAAATTGAAGCGGGGAAAAGTTCTTATGGTGGATTGACACTGGCTGGAGGCCAGGTGCCCCCCAAATCCGCTCTATCACTCCCTTCCTTAGCTGGACAGGGGAGAGAAAATATAACAGAAGGCTCATGGGTCGAGATAAGGACAGAGAGAGATCACTCAGCAATTACCATCACAGGCAAAACAGACTCAATTTGGGGTGATTAGTTTAATTTATTGCCAATCAAAATCAGAGTACGATAATGAGAAAATAAAATCTCAATCTTAAAACACCTTTCCTCCACCCCTCCCTTCTTCCCAGGCTTTACTCCTGATTTCTCTACCCCATCCCCACCAGCAGCACAGGGGGGATGAGGAATGGAGGTTGCGGTCAGTTCATCACACGTTGTCTCCTCAGGGGGAGGACTCCTCACACTCTTCCTCTGCTCCATCATGGGGAGGACAGGTAACAGTCCCCCACCAACTTCTCCAATGTGAGTGCTTCCCATGGGCTGCAGTCCTTCAGGACCAGACTGCTCCAGCGTGGGTACCCCATGGGGTCACAAGTCCTGCCAGCAAACCTGCTCCAGCGTGGGTTCCACTCTCCATGGGTCCATAGGTCCTTCTAGGAGCCTGCTTCGGTGCAGGCTTCCCATGGGCTTACAGCCTCTTTCAGGTGCATCCACCTGCTCTGGCACTGGGTCCTCCACGGGCTGCAGGTGGATATCTGCTCCATCATCACCCTCCATGGGCTGCAGGGGACAGCCCGCCACTCCATGGTCTTCTCCATGAGATGCAGGGGAATCTCTGCTCCGGCACCTGGAGCACCTCCTCCCCTCCATCTTCACAGACTTTGGTGTCTGCAGAGTTGTTTCTCTCACATGTTTTCACTCCTCTCTCCAGCTGCTGTTGTGCAGCACTTTTTTCCCCTTCTTAACTCTGTTATCTCAGAGGCACTACCACCCTCACTGATGGGGTTGGCCTTGGCCAGCAGTGGGTCCATCTTGGAGGCGACTGGTATTGGCTCTATCAGACACAAGGGAAGCTTCTAGAAGCAGAAGCTCCCCCCACTACCAAAACCTTGCCATGCCAACCAAATAAATTCTAGAATTAGGCGGAGATACAATTGAAATCAATGGGCACTACACAGATAAAAAGAGAAAAGTGTCAACAAGCCTTGAATTAAGTGATAGGACAGAGGGCAATTCTTCTGTGGTTCTGGATGTACATACAATTATTTAGAAATATAATTATTTATTTAATATTATTGTGAAATTGTTGCAAACTTAATCACAGGTGAGTTATGAGTGACAGTATTAATATACTAATAAACATAATATATAAATTCAGAACCAGATATTGTATACCTCCTGTTAATATATTCCTTGATTTCCAGCAGTGGCCCCCTGAAGGTACACACATTCAAGTCATGAACTTTCAACAACATTTATCTGTAAAGAGAATATATTTTATTCTCCCAGTGTACCCAACCCATCATTTTAGCTGTTCTCATAAAAGAGTTTGGAATCATCTTTAGCACAAATGCGAAGGCAGAGACACTTGTATATGTAGCAGATGGAAGATTTATGCTCTTGTAAACCACACCTGGTATCTCTGTTAGGGGTATCATTTCAGAGAAGTCTTACAGGTCTTACCATTTTTGTGCATAGTAAATGGGGTGAAAAAAATTGTTTCTTATTGCTCTGAAGTTTTATGTGAAAATCCAAAAAACTTGTTACTTAAATACTGCTATATTGTAGACTTTTAAATGGGTTGCTTGATAAGCATTATTTTTCTGTTTTTCTTGCCTTATACTGTTAAACATAAAGCACAATTTTTTCTTTATTACATAAGGCTGTCCATGCATAATTACATATTTACTAGTAAAAAACACATCAATGTTTTGTTCACTTGGGTCATTCTCTAATTACTTGTGGGGTTTTTTTCCTCCTCACTTTTCTTTCCTGTATACTTTATCATCTTACATGGAAGTGGAATTCAGATTCACAAATATTGGGCAGGATTTCGTTCAGCTGCCTACACACAGAATACTAGTGCTAGTTGGGCAGTTTTCTGTCTGTCCTTCAGTTTCTATTTCAGAACTACACAAGTCTCCTGACAGCATTGTGGCCTAAGTACCATACATGTGAGATGGCTTGTATACTCTAGGGCAAGTAAAATCGCAGTAGGTGCCTACATTTGAGTCAACTGATTGAATTTATGGTCAATACAGTCACTGAGACTCGAACAATTTGCTTAAATGTGTTCATCTCATGCCATTTGCAAATCCTCCAGCTGCCACTCCAGGAAGACATAAATCTGCTTTACGTCCCATCTGTCACTTCAGTGTGTATGCCTTGGATATCCTAGAATATCTCAAATGGCACCAGGAGCCTATATTTAGGCAATTGAATTAAGCCTATACAGGCTAGAAAGCTGTTCAGCTGACTACAGTTACGTGTCTCCTAAAGGCTGAATTGAATACTTCCTTAGATTTCTTCAGCTCCTCTTTAATATAGACTTGATTCATTTTTCCAAAATAGGCACAGAGTTAATTTGAAATGCTTTGCCATGTCCTGTTAGATCGTGAGTGCCAGCACAGGACTACACAGGTCTCTTGTGCTGGTCTTTTGTTATATCTGCTGGCTCCACACAGACACCTTGGGCATCATTAAGTATCTCATCTGACACTAAACACCCGTATGTGGCAAGTGAACAAATTTCCAGATCCCCACAGGCTATAATGACAGCATAGATATCTCACATACCAATGTGTGCATGTGGACTACTTGACTATAGTTGCTCACTTCAGGTGCTTACATGTAAGGATCTGGGTGGCATAGGGAGCTCACTCTGCTCTGCTTTTATTGGTGCCAAAGGGTACATACGTTTCTGAAGGTCTTATGCCATAACTGTTAGCCCAATGGAATATCTTGACTAATCCAGGATGTCTCAAATGCCAGTAAATATCTATATTTAGGCAAAAAAAACCCTCAGTCCCAACTGATTACATCAGCTGAAACCATGGCACACATTCTGGTGGACGGTAAGTTAAACATGAGGAAGGTGTGCTGTTATAGCAAAGATGACCAACAACAAACTGGAAGGTGTTAGTAAGAGCCTATCCAGCAAGTCAACAGAAGTGATTATGTTTTCTCTGGCAGTTCCAAGAACACATCTAGAGCAGTCAATCCAAGGGAGAGTCACTACGACATTTAGGGGCCTGAAGCACAACGTATAAGGATAGAAAAGAAGGCTAAGGGGGGTCCAACTGGTTTCTTCAGTTGCTTGAAAAGCATTTATGGGGAAAATACAATCACAGCCTTCAGAGTTGCACAGAAAAAGGACAAGAATCAGCAGGCAAAGTTGCAATAAGTCAGGTATTAGGAAAAGGTTTTTCACAATGAGAATAGTAAAGTCTGGTTGCCCAGAATTGCTGAGGAATCCCAAAACTCAGCTGGACAAGATCCTGATGCACATGCTCTAACTTTGAAGTAAATTCTAATTGAAAAGGAATTTAAATCAGCTGACCTTCACAGGCCCCTCACATCTTAAATTAGTAAATTATTCTACAATTCTTGAGTTTCATGGTGTAAACCAAATCCTGTAAAGGAATTCTCAAAGTGTGAACCATCATTCATTTAAATGATGCTGATGGAAGAAAAGTGATTTAATTCACCCTTCCGTTCTTCTCATAGTTAATTTAGAAACAGGTAAAGGCACTGAGCACAGCTTTTTTGTTGTTTATTTAGAAACAGGACATCCTACCTCGAAATCAGTGCATTGTTCATAAGAAAACACAAAAGAAGGATGGGAGGATTGGAGTTTGTCCTTTTTTTTTTTTTTCTTTTTCCTTTTTTCCTTAGCTCAGCAGTCCTGTGATTGTGATTTAGGTGTAGTGGAAAGCTACTCTTTCACATGTTTTCTGTAAGGCGTAATGAGAATTTTTGTTGTAATTTACAAAAAAGCGTATTCCTCTGAATTTTGGTGACTATCACTAGAAGATACATATTTTTGGGACTCCATTAAATCATTGAATTATTGGCTTTCTACTTTTCTGTATTAAATTAAGTGTCTGTAAGTTGGGCTTAACTCCAACTAGTACCACTGATGGGAGCATTTTCTAGCAGTATTTGACTCAGTTGTGCCTGAATAGCTTTATAGTCTCCTCTTACTTCCCATTCACAGCAGAGGTACATGCCCATGATTATGGTAGCTAGATTTCCTAAAGACAAGCCTTCTGTAAGTGCAAAGTGTTATCTCACAAAGTTCAAGATGTTCATTACAAGAAGGAATATAAGTAAACTGTATATTGTTCGCTACTCAAAGCAGGAATAAGTCATCTAGGAGGAAGGATGTTAGACTCCTATGCAATGTACAAATTTTATAGTAAAGGACCCTAAGATGAAAAAGCAACTTTGCTTTTTCAGCTGAGTTACCAGAGACAAATGCTGAAGAGCATCTAAGATGACTCAGTCTAAGATTTTCCTTTGTAAGATGTTGTGAGAGCAATAGGATGTTTAAAAACAAAGCTGTGGAAGTTCTTGATGTTATAGAGATGCAGCCCAATACTCTTTAGATACACCAGATAGTGCAACATCATCAAGATGAGTGCATATAGCAATGCTTTATGAGCTATGCCTCAGAGATTTTAGCAGGACTGAAGTAGTTGGCATCAGCCCATACAGTAAAAACTAATCTCGTGTAGGATGTTTGAATCTGTTCCATTTTGATCTATGATAGACAGTGTCCATTTGGGTTTTTTACCTGAAGTTCTCATAGTGTAAATTAGAAGAAAACACTGGTCAGGTATTGGCCCTGCTGATTCTAAAGTTTACTTTTCTATTCAAAGTACTAGAGCCTGAATACTTTAACATTCACATTCGCTATAACCATGTCATTAGAATTTGATGTTTGATCTGTGGAGCAAGTAATTATTAAGGCAGGAAGAGCAGTGAGGTAAGTGATACTGAGTATTTTATTATGAATAGTAACATTAGCTAACAGTGCTCAAAGCATGAACATAGCTTAGGAGAATAAGAAATAGCTTCAAGTACAATTGCTCACATTTATGAGTTCACACTTCACTGTCTAGGCATATTCTCTAATACTTGCTCAGAATACAATATTTCAACACAAATTCCAGACAGTAAACTCGTCAATGTAATATTTATATACAACAAATAAGGAAACATGCATTTTTGCAAAACCAAACCATTTCTTTATTCAGAAATATTTGTTCAATTTGTATTTGTTTTCCCTAGAATAAAATACACCATGTGTATAGTCAACTGTTTCTTTATATTCATTGCATTTTTTCTGAACTTTATGGTCAGTCACGGACCACAGTCAAGTACCACAAAAACCATTTAAGACCTGGCAGTTTTTAAAAATTATTAAACATAACAGTTACAGCTGTTCTTCAATTAGCTTTCTCTCTTTCATAAATACCTGAGAAAGAGTCCTTATTTTCTAAATGGATTTGGGATTTAACTGAAGCTTATGTACTGCATACTGCCCTATCATAACTAGAATCTTCTGTTCCATGCAAATTTAGACAACTTTCTATGATTTGTAAATACAAGTGGTATGATTCAACAAAAATTATCAAGTTTCCCAGATCTTTTGGGGATGCACAGAAGACGTACAAAGGAAATGCCATATCCCAAGGGCGGCTGACACAAGGACATCAGATGAATCATAGACATGATGAAATTCACTTCTGAATTTCAGAGACACAAACATAGGCATCTATAGCTATCTGAGATGTCGGTTCACATCTTGTCCTATCACAACTTTCTCCCCTGCTCTGTTATCCAATACCATTCGGTGTAGGCCACTTTTTACCATTAAACTGCTGTGCAGCTTTACTATGGATCCAATCTATCTAAACTTTAGGTTCCTGGTCATTCTAAAATAAGTGTGAAGGTTCTTAGAAATTAGAACAGGCAATATGCCTTTGATGGCTCCCAGAAAGAGGTACTGTCCTCTTAAGTGTAGTTTGAGGAAATGAGATTTTACCTCTCTAAGTCTGCAAACAAACCACATTTTTCTTTATTGAGTGCACACTCACTGCATGACATATTCACATTCACAAAGCTTCTAAAATTCTAAAAAATATCCCGAGGGACTGACATGGGGTCCTGGGCCAGGGTGGGGGGAGCTCCAGAGAGTTTGGGAAGGGGCAGCGAAGCCTGTGAGTGCCCTCACAGGCAAGTGAAGCCCAATCTATTTTAATCTTAGCAAACTGAATGCAAAAAAGTATAATAAACCAGGGTATATTTCAAATTTATAATATTATATAATATATTATTATATTATTATATATTATTATAAATTTCAAATTTGTCATGTCTGTTTGGAAAGAAGTCATAAAGGAAGGGAACTTCTTGGGAAAAAGAAAAATTTTAAAAATATTTAAATGAAGAGAGGTGTTTGGCATATGAGGAAGTTATTTCTAATAGAAGGTAAATCAAAGAAGAAAAGTTATAAAATAGCTAGATGCTTCCTTCTTTGAGATTGTTTTCCCACATCTTCACTCACGGAATTAAACCCATGACTCATGCATATGAAAGATTCCCTAAATCCATCTACCAGTTAATCTGTTTTTTACAGTTGTACTGAATTTGCAGCTTTACTCCTGTTATTTAGAGAACTTCCTTTACCATGTAATTTCTCAAGAAACACCCCAGATAGCACAATGAATGTCAATGTCACAGTGAATGTCAACGGCACAATGGAGCAAAGTACCTGGCTGTATCCAGAAGTAAACAGTGTCTTTTTTTTCTTCTACAGTCAATGCTTATGTCTGCTATCTCCAACCCAGAATTTTAGTCTTCATTTATTACAACCAGGTTACTTGCAAAGTGAAGTTCTTTAGAGCAGCATGAAGCATAAACCAAACATATTTTAAATGTATGCCATTTAATCTGAAGAACAAAAAAGAACATTAAAAAATGTAACTGTCAGTACTATTACACAATTATGTTTCTCAGTTTTCTTAAACTTATGAAAGAATGATCTTACAGAGATGTACACTAAATTTGGAATATGTAATTGCATGCAAAAAAATGTTTTTAGTAACTTTTATTTTGCTGCTTTAAAAATAACAATTTCCTTTTTAATTATTAAAACATCTCAGAAATATTAAAGAAATACTGAAAATTTTAAACAGATACAGGTTTCAGAATTTTTAGGGGCAGCCCTTTCTCAATTTTTTTGCCTCCATTTTTGTGATATATTTAGGTATACGAAGCTAAATAACTAAAACTAAATGAGACATGCATTTGACACTTAGCTGAGGAAGGAATCAGCCTTCTGATGCTGAAAAGCTGCCAGGAATAAAGGAGGCCCTATGTTTATTAATCATACTTCTGACAACTGAAGAATGAAAATGCTTCTTGAAAATACCAGAGCTATTTTAGGTAACACTAATCATCCATGATCTGGTAAAGAAGACATTTACTGACAACCAATAATCCTTCCTCACATCTTCCCAACACTGCTGTCCTGGAACAAGTAAGAGAACCAATGTGGAGTTCATCTAGTGTGCAGTCTACCAGCTGATCAATATAACTCTTGCTTAATATTAGGATTTGCATTCACAAAAGGCTGAAACACTGATGACTACAATTGTTCTCTTCCCAAAGTCACAAAAGATCAATTAAACCTTTTTAAGAGAGAGCAAAATAAAACATAAATGTTAACATTAGGATGTAAATCTTTTGGAAACATAATATTTCATTGAAGAAATATAAAAACTGAAAATAACCCATTTAGCTGTAGCCCACACTGATTAGAGAGACAGGTCTACTTGGGAAAAGAAAAACACTGGGCTAGCAGTGGGGGTTTTGGTTTATTTCGGGGGGTTGTTTGTTTGTTTGTTTGTTTGTTTTGGGAGTGAGACTTTTTGTTTGTTGTTTTTGTTGAGTTTTAGTTTGGAGGGGGGTAATAGCAAAGGAAAGGATGGATGATACTGTGGATTTGTCTGGGTTTTGTTGTGTTGGTTTCGTTGTTTTTATTGTGGTTTTGTTTTGTTTTGTTTTGTTTTGTTTTGTTTTGTTTTGTTTTGTTTTATATATAGAAGTCCCATGTGTTTCTTTCACTGTACAATGTGTGTCTGTATGGACTAGAGACCAGTCAGCTATGCCTTTACTCAAAATGCTGAGCTGGCCAGGGAACAAGTCCAGACTATTCAACAGTTAGCATAGCTTTGGTCCAGGTCAAGCAGCACTTCCGTGTAAAAAACTCAGATATTCTTGAGACTTAGCACAAGAAAGCACTATTGCTAAGATGTTTGTTCCTATCTATTTCAACAGAGCCAACCTATTTTGCAGAGGAAGAGATTATAGCTGTGTGGATGAAATTATTTCCATGTCATTTGCCCTCAGGGCCAAATAACCATGCAGTTCTTATTTTGCTAGGATAGACCTAGGCCTCATCCCTCCAAAGCCACAAGACAGCCTATTTCAAATCTAATGCTCAAAATTTTGCAGAAAGATGTCTGTCAGCACATCAGTAGCATGTCTTTTGCCTTCACTAGCCAGTTAGCAGAGAACTGATTCTGTTAGATGACTAATTCTAGTAGGGAAATGTAAGATCTGTAATTTTACCTTGTTTCATATATTGTTTTATTGAGTGCACTATTCCTATATACTATGCAACCTGCAATTATAAATACAGTGTTACAGCTGCTTCCACAAATAAAAGTCTGTCTCAGGAAAATAATAATAATAAAAAAATGGCATATTAATAATATAACAAGTAATGATATATGGAGACATTTCAGTTTAGGTAAGTGCTGAAAAGTGCAGATGTGTAATAAGAGAGTCTTATCCAAAATATCTGCCTGCTGGGCCAAATTTTCCAGCTCTGTATAAAGTAGCTCTGCAGTCAATTGCACAGAAAATGTATATTCAATAAGAATTCAATGTATATTTAATATGATACCAAACTGTTAAATTTGGAGTCATATGTACTGTAATCAACTGTGCCTTAAGCTAAACTGTAGGCCTAAAATTAAATGGCAAGTTGTTCCCGTCACTGCATCTAGATTAGGGAACTCAAAAATGCTTGCTGGTTTCTTTGTCTTTCCTTGCTTTCACTCCTCAGTGGAAGGAGTTGTCCAACAAACTGGACTCCTCTGCGTCACATGTATCTATGGCTTTCTCAAGGCTGCCAGATATACTGAGGCTAAACAGACCTATGCCACCCAAAGCCAGTCTGGGTGACTAGTATCCTGAGGCACGTCATGGCACAGCTCAGAAACTATGGACATGACCCAGGCAGTTCTGATTTACAGCTAGCGGGAGTGTTTTTATGTAAGTGGAATAAATTATATCAATAAGTATTTGAGATTTCAAAAAAGAGCATGAAATCTGTTTGCAAAGCATTCCTTTTTTGACAAAATTAACTCAAGCAGTCGACGAGATTACTATACTTATACTGTTTTCTACACAATTTATCACTAAAAATGAGTAACAGGAAGAATAATGTAATCATTATATGATTTAATTGGAATTTATCTTAACTACAGTAGAATTAATTTTCCTTTCATTTGAACTGTCTGCATTTGGCAAAAATAAAATATCTAAATTTTGTGATGAACAAGTATCATGAGAATCTGCTGTTATGCTCAGATGGCATTTTCTAGGTACTTAAAAATAGTCTTTCCTTTTCTTATATATATATATATTTTTTTTTTTAAATTCATTGGCATACTGAGCCACACAAACTATGCAGATTACAATTTAGAATTTGATAGATATGATAGCTTATCTTAGGACCTACAGAATACCAGCATGTTAAGTATCATATAAAAGAGGAAAATTTAAAGAAACAATTGTATCTGTATATTCATGAAGGAAGCATTGTTTGATGACTGGCTAACAAAAGACACTTTGTAATGCAATCCAAACATATTTGTGCATCTTTAAATATTCATATAAAGCTAACCATAGCTGAAATACTCAACATCTTACCAGGTCTTTAAAGAGTTTCATTATTGTAGTACGCATTTCCCAGTTTGCATCTATATTATTATTATGAAACTAAAGTTATTTCAGAAGTATTTTATAATGATGTGTTCCTTTTAAATATTCGTTAATCAAATACTTTATCAATATCAGTACCTTCTAAAACAAGTCGAAGGAATCATATTTTGTGATAACCTTTAATTTGAACTTTTTCTGTTACAGGGGCCTCCTCTATTCTGCCTAAATAAAAAAGTTTTATTTTTTATTCTGCAGAGCTTTTATAGCATTCCCAGGAAAGTAATTTCAGTTCCCTCCCTCCCAGATCAAATTAATTTGATCAGGCATAATTTAATTAGCATTATTTATTGTACATGCAATGTACAATAAGTGAGTACATCAATAAATAAGTACATCAAACATCTAATAATTTGTTATGAACCGCACTAACAAAAAATTTGTGTTATCCATTTGGCCTAAGCAGGCATATATTGTTTTGACTTTAAATGGCTTCTTTCCTTTCTCCTTTATTTAGCAATCATTAGACACAGCTTGAGTCCCAGACCATTCCTTTTGTATGGCTGGGATTAGAGCAATGGCAGCAACAGCGATGTGTCTGGGCTGGCAGACGGCCAGGGCATCACTGCTGTTTCTGCGCTGCTGTCCTGGACAGGCTGGAACCTCAGCGTGAACTTGAGTCAAAGGGACTGTGACCTGTGGGTGAATCCACATGGGAGCAGGGCATCCTGAAGTGTCTGTGGCCATCAGTAAGTTCACACCAGAGCAGGTATATCTTGAAGTGTCTGTGACCATGGTTATGTCTGTGCCACAGCAGGTATCCCTCTGAAGGGATTGTGGTCCAAGGATAAATCTACACTGGAGAAGGCACACCTCAAAGTAACTGTGCCTGTTCATGAGGTCATAGAATCATAGAATGGTTTGGGTTGGAGAGGACCTCAAAGATCATCTAGTTCCAACCCCCCTGCCACAGGCAGGGACACCCTCCACTAGACCAGGTTGCCCAAAGCCTCATCCAGCCTGGCCCTGAGCAATTCCAGGGATGGGGCCTCTACAACCTCTCTGGGCAACCTGTGCCAGTGCCCCACCACTCTAACAGTAAAGAATTTATTTCTCACATCTAATCTAAATCTAGCCTCTTTTAGCTTAAACCCATTACACCTTGTCCTATCACTACACTCCCTGATAAACAGTCCCTCACCATCTTTCCTGTAGGCCCCTTCAGGTACTGGAAGACTGCAATTAGATCTCCCTGGAGCCTTCTCTTCTCCAGGCTGAACAATCCCAACTCTCTCAGCCTGCCCTCATAGGAGAGGTCATTCTGGAGCACCTCAAAGCGTGTGGCCCTGTGTCATAGTTTAGCCCCAGCCAGCAGCTGAGCACCATGTACCACTCACTAACCCCCCTCTCCCCTGGTGGGATGGGGAGGAGAATGGGAAAAACAAAGGCAAAGCCTTGTGAGTTGGGATAAAGGACGGTTTACTGAGACAGCAAAGGGAGAGGGAGACAACAACAGTACTTAACAGAATATACGCAAGGGGTGATACACAATGCAATTTCTCACCCAACAACCATACAACTCAGACTGCACACTCACACCCGTCCCAAAGCCAGACTGTCTGTGAGCCAAGTGTCCAGGACACACAATGCCCCTCCCCGACTAGCCTCCCTTCTATGCTCCCTTCTAGCATGACATCACGTGGTATGGAATACTGTCTTTGGCTTGTTTGGGCTACCTGTCCTGGCTGTGTCCCATCCCAGCTTCTGGTGAAAATTAATTCTATCTGAGTGAAACCGAGGACACTGTGGATAAGCACATGACAGAGCAGGTTTAGTTCTAAAGGGACTGTGGCTGTGGGTAAGGCCACGTGGAGCAGGTATATCTCTGAAGGTATTGTGNCTGTGTCATAGTTTAGCCCCAGCCAGCAGCTGAGCACCATGTACCACTCACTAACCCCCCTCTCCCCTGGTGGGATGGGGAGGAGAATGGGAAAAACAAAGGCAAAGCCTTGTGAGTTGGGATAAAGGACGGTTTACTGAGACAGCAAAGGGAGAGGGAGACAACAACAGTACTTAACAGAATATACGCAAGGGGTGATACACAATGCAATTTCTCACCCAACAACCATACAACTCAGACTGCACACTCACACCCGTCCCAAAGCCAGACTGTCTGTGAGCCAAGTGTCCAGGACACACAATGCCCCTCCCCGACTAGCCTCCCTTCTATGCTCCCTTCTAGCATGACATCACGTGGTATGGAATACTGTCTTTGGCTTGTTTGGGCTACCTGTCCTGGCTGTGTCCCATCCCAGCTTCTGGTGAAAATTAATTCTATCTGAGTGAAACCGAGGACACTGTGGATAAGCACATGACAGAGCAGGTTTAGTTCTAAAGGGACTGTGGCTGTGGGTAAGGCCACGTGGAGCAGGTATATCTCTGAAGGTATTGTGGCCCATGGAGAAGACCATGCTGGAACAGGTGCACCTCAAAGTGACTGTGGCTGTGGATGAGTCTATGCCACAGGAGGTATATCCCTGGAGAGACTGTAGCTCGTAGATAAGGCTCCACTTGGAGCAGGTACACCCCTAAGGGACTGCAGTCTGAATAATTCCAAGCTGGAGTTGGAACAAGGGGAGGAGTTCATTGCAATGTTAAACCTGATCGTCTGGCGCAAAGGGACCAGGGGTGGAGACTGTAATGGAAATAGCTTTTAATTGTTGTAACCCATGATTTGAGNACTCACACCCGTCCCAAAGCCAGACTGTCTGTGAGCCAAGTGTCCAGGACACACAATGCCCCTCCCCGACTAGCCTCCCTTCTATGCTCCCTTCTAGCATGACATCACGTGGTATGGAATACTGTCTTTGGCTTGTTTGGGCTACCTGTCCTGGCTGTGTCCCATCCCAGCTTCTGGTGAAAATTAATTCTATCTGAGTGAAACCGAGGACACTGTGGATAAGCACATGACAGAGCAGGTTTAGTTCTAAAGGGACTGTGGCTGTGGGTAAGGCCACGTGGAGCAGGTATATCTCTGAAGGTATTGTGGCCCATGGAGAAGACCATGCTGGAACAGGTGCACCTCAAAGTGACTGTGGCTGTGGAT
>VXBL01004982.1:18137-49503 GCA_013400195.1 Aramus guarauna
TATCAAAGGATGGGAAGTGGGTTGGGGTGATTAATGAATTTGTATTGGATAGTGTGAGACCTGTGCATGACATAAACGGTATGGAATAAGGGGTGGAGAATGTGCTGGTTTTGGCTGGGATAGAGTTAATTTTCTTCATACTAGTTAGCATGGGGATATGTTTTGGATTTGTGCTGAAAACAGTGTTGATAACACAGAGATGTTTTTGTTACTATTGAGCAGTGCTTACACAGAGTCAAGGCCAATTCTGCTTCTCACACCACCCTGCCAGCAAGTAGGCTGGGGGTGCACAAGAAGTTGGGAGGGGACACAGCCGGGACAGCAGATCCCAGTGGACCAAAGGGATATTCCATACTATATGACATCATGCTCAGCATGTAAAGCTGAGGGAAGAAGAAAGAAGAGGGGGACATTTGGAGTGATGGTGTTTGTCTTCCCAAGTAATTGTTACGTGTGATGGAGCCCTGCTTTACTGGAGATGGCTGAACACCTGCCTGCCCATGGGAAGTGGTGAATGAATTCCTTGTCTTGCTTTACATGTTAAACTGTCTTTATCTCAACCCACGAGTTTTCTCACTTTTACTCTTCTGATTATTTCCCCCATCCCACTGGGGTGGAGTGAGCAAGTGACTGTGTGGTGCTTAGTTGCTGGCTGGGGTTAAACCACAACACCCTTCATTTCCATGGCATGCACACACTCCAGAGTTTTGTAGTGTGTGTTTGTTTACCTTACAGCTGAAACTTGTCTCTAATAAGCTTAATTGAAAACCCAAAGTCTGACCTCCTTTAAAACTAAGGAAAAATACAGATTCACCTCTGAAAAAAAAAGACTTTGAATTTCCAAACAGCTTATAGAAAAATGAAGTATGTTCTTAAAATTTTCACCTTCAGAGTCAAGAGAAAGGCAACCTGGAAGACTTACATCGGCACAGGCCAATAATGGATATTTTCTCTTCTCATGTTGTTTAAGTTCAGCTATGAATGTTAATATAACCACAAAAGCTTTTATTAGTTTATCCTGAAATTGCATTGTTTGCATCAATGAGGCAAGTGAACAATCAGTTGGGAACATCTGAGCACAAATAGATATCTGGTAAGATATACAAATATTTCCACCTGTAGTGAAGAAGGTCCTTATATTTTTCTAATATATATATGTGTGCCATCATAAACATGCATGACTGTACATGTGTCTGTGCACGCACTATGTCTCTGTTTATGTGCACACGAGTGTGTGGGACACAAGCAAAGCATCCTAGCAATTGAAATGTTCCCAGGTAATTTGTTTACTAAATGTTACTTCGCTCTTTTTTTTTTTTTTTTTTTTTATTCTGTTGTGTGTAGATTTACAGATGAAATCCAAGTTATTCTAGACATTCCAGCAAATGAAAAGTGTATCCTTCCTTTATATGCAATTAATTCTCTATTAGGTGTTCATCGCACACATAAAAGCTAAATCAAACAGTATTTTTCACAGTATTTCTCTGTGTGGAATCCTGTTGTATGAACAAACTCAAATGTCTAAGAAACTGCATAAAACACAGTCATATCGTGTATTTTTCACCTCTCCTCACATTCTGAATATATTCATGAATATTTTTTGTTTTCCTCTTTTCCAGTTTCCAAAAGATGTCATCTATTATTATCTTTATCTCAATACTACATTCTGTCCAGGTTGTTTCTATACTAATATTCTTGAAACAAGATGGCTACCTTATATCTTTCATTGAATTTAATTCTGTGTCATTCATACATTAGTGAACCACAATATAAAAAATATTATTTCATAGAACATTAAATGTCTTAACAGCTTCTATAAAAATAATAGAAAAAATAAATTCTTTCACTTAATTTCATTATGTCTTCTCCTTCAAGAAAACTTCTTTTTGAACATGTCTATCTGAAACTAAGTGGGTTATCATTTTCAAATGATTTTTACATCCCAAGACACATTAAAACCCCCTAAAACTGGAAAACAAGAAACAGGAAGTCGAGTTACAAAAAGACTGCAATGATGTACGTGACTTAAATTATTATGCCCAAACCAAAACATGCCCATCATCTTTTAAAAATATACATCAAGGAGAAAAATCATTGTAGTGGTATTTCATACATCATTGTAAGGGATCTTATTTCTGACAGGCAATCTGAAACAAAATTCTTTCTTTCATGAAAGCAGAAATTCTTCTTAAATCAAAAAACTACATTGATCAGCTCTCTGAAGGTTATTCATTCTCAAGGGCAAATAATTTTACTCTTTTTTAATCTCCAGAAATATTCTCAATATTGAACTTTTTTTTTTTTTTAAATGCTGTCGCTGAAAATGTATTGGATTTGTCTGTTAAAATGTAGATTTTATTTTTTTTTTAAAGCATGCACAATTTAGCTTATAAAAGAGTTTAGGACATTGTAGAAGTCTGAAAACCAAACTTGAAGTATATCTTTTGAATGTTTCTGTCAGGCAGAATGGATTGGGTCACACAAACATGCATACTGTAGAAAGGGGCAAGAGCTGTGCTAATGGAAGAGCAGTTTCAGCTACTGATTTTTACAGTAATTTATACTGCTTCCTGCCTGTAGGCAGCCTAATAACCCAATAAGAGATAAAGCATTTAAAGTAAAAGGCCAATGGACAAAACTCAGTCTACTCTATGTGATTCCCAGCAGTCTTTCTTAAATCTAATACTGCTATGAGACATCAAATAATCAGCTCTGCTACCCTTAGAAAACAGTATCAACTTACAAAATTTGAGAGGTGTGGTAACTAATTTTCCTTATGCATTTCTAGTGAGCTCAAAATCCTGGAGTGAACTGAAAATGAAGGTTTAAATATCTACAAAAATATGGGCTATATTTTCTAGTTCAATCCTCCACTGCAGGACAGCAAAGAGGTGACAAGACACATGGTAACAGCTTTAGAAGGCAATACATAAAATCTAATTCCTGATGATCTGCAAAAAATCAAAACTTTCGGATATTTTATTTGAAAAAAAAGTTCTGTATTTTCAAATTAGTTGTTTAGTGCTCAAGCAGAAGATTATACAGTAAGTTAGATCCTATGCTACTTTTATACTTTTAGGAATAAGAAATACAGAAAATAAAAGTAAAATGGGAATATTTTATTGAATTTAACTTCCCATTTTCAAAATAAATCAAATTAGTAAATCTGTGTAATACAAAATGTTTTATTTCAGGATGTTAGTTAGCTCAAACTTCTTAAAAGTTAAAACTTCTCTAACAGATAATTTTGATTGAACTGAGTTAGAGAGTGGTTACACAAGCAGATCCAAGGGCAGATCTGAGGGTGGGGTAATGTCTGGTGGGAGGAGAGTAGGAGATGAGCAGCTGCTCTTGAAACACGAGACAGCCTTAGGTGACTGTCACTGCTGTTTGTGCTGAACAAAACTGAATTTTTGCACTTAATATTGTATAGAAGAAAGGAGAGAAGAAAGCAGGGAAGGGTAGGACAAGGGGGAGAGCCGAAGGACACTCTCAAGTACACATTTAAACAGTTGATCTGAGAAAAAGGGGAGCAACATACAGTGGGGTTTATTTTAAATCCATGTCAATGAGAAGTACCAGAGAAAGTAGGTAACTTGCAAAACATTGACAAACATTTTGCTCGGTAATTACTCAGTATAACACTCAGAATTTTGCATAACTAACTGAAGTCTGCAGAGCACATTAGTCACCTGTAGTTTCCTTAATCTTTATCAATACCAATCAGCAGTGAGGCATCATCAGGGCAAGGAGAGAGAAGACAGGGGAAGGGTGAGGGCAGGCAACCCAAAATCAAGATACCAGCGCTTGTGGGCCAATAAAATACTCTCTTTTCTCTCTCTTTTCAACATGGCAAGGATGATATTTCCATGCCAAACTGTCTTCATATCAACACTTCATTTATTGAGCAGATTTTTCACTCATTTCTTCACCAGTGCAGAGGTTGCTATGACTGACTTGCCTTAAGTTAAAAATTAAAATGTAAACCTCTAAAATATCAATAAAGCTGACATAAAACCTTTTTGGTTGTCTAGGAAAGATTGTGGCCTCAGGGCAATATACTGTGCCTAAAGGCTCATGGAGTCTGCTGTCACACATTGCATTCGTGTATTATTACACTGTGGCTATTGACATTATGCCCTTGGGATTTTCATAGGTCTTTGAACACGATCTCTAAGATTGCTCATATTTTAGCTAGTGTACGCTAATATGCTACTGCGATAATACTCATGGGCAGGCCAAAAATGCAAGTCTTTTCTTGCATTGGCTAGTAAGAGTGTCAAATTACCAGCCTAAACCAAGCGAAAGGGAATGCTAATTAAAAGGGCAGGATGTGTTCCAGTTGTTCTAATCAAAGAGAGCTTAATCCCTTCATAAGCTGGCTGGCTTTGTTGGAGGAAATTCTGAACAACCTTGTTACTTTTGATAACTGTAAGCCACTGACTCATGGCCCCTTGACAGCTAGCTGAGCATGTAATAACATTTCTCTGTATTTGGGGACTGGCTTAGCTGGCTTTATAATAGATTATTGTGGATGTTAAAGTGAAATGTTAGTCTTTCTTTAAAGCTCTGTATTCCCTGGTAATTAAGGTTATAAAAAGGGCACTGAGCACAATGCAGCTTCAAGGTCACCAAACATGGATACAAAAGTCTTCAGTTTGTGTAAATAAGGTATTAACCATAGGTTTATTCTGCAGTGCTAATAACTGAAAGACGGTTCTTCTATTACCAGTACATGACAAATTCACTAAAAGCTATTTTTAAGTGCAAACAAGTGCCTTTCACTTGAATTAGAAGGGCCAGTAAATTGTAAATACTTTTATAAGAAGACAGAAAAGGTCAAAATACACTGAAAAAAAAAAGAAAAAATAACAAAACTCTCATGTTAGCAGAACACTACTGGACAGAGCACAATCAAATGACATTGCACAACTACATCTGCAGAAGTGGAGGTTACTTGGTGTAACAAGAACCTTAATGAAATCTCAGCTTTTGGCATATCAAGTCTAGAGGGACTGAAAACTAGGATATCATTTTAACTTTAAGGGCAGTGATGCTTATTTGCAGTTTATGTTTTCCAATCTGTGTATTCCACTGTGAATGTAAAAGCTTGTAGAAAGGAGTTGTCTTTAAGTATTAAATTCCTAACAGGTAAGAGTAGCACAACCAGAACAACACAGCCTGAGAATGCAAAACCCTTTATGAAAATAGGTTTAAAAATAAATAAATAATAATAATAATAATACGAAAGAATCTGTGCCATTTTGGTGAGACATGATGGGGGGATGAAAAAGGTAAAATGATATCTAAAGCAGCCATTAGGAATGACCAGTGTAAAGGCACTCCGAGATATCTGTGTGCACATGTATTTATTAGAAGATTACAGCTTTCTTTTTGACAGAGACAGCAAATGAAATTCCTTACTGCTTTATACCCTGATCAGGAAACTGGTGTTACCTTTCAGGTCTGTTAATTCAACTATCTTTTTGACAGTACTCTAAGAGAAATGTGTGAAATTACTTAAAAGAAAACAGCTCCAAACATACACACACCAATACATCATACGAGCACAATGTGAAATGCAATGGACATAAGTTAAACCAAGAAAGGATCAGATTTGCTAGAAGGAAAAACTTTTTCATGATAAGGAAAGCAGTTAACCAATGAAGTAGTATGACCAGAGAGACTGGGGGGATTTTCAACACCCAACTGCATAAAGTCCTGAGGAACCTGGTCTGCCCTGTAGCTAACCCTGCTTTGGCCAGAATCCAGCTGAAGTTTCACCCAACACAAATATTTACTCATAGTGGAACTGCTTCTGTAATAATGTAAGCAATTTTTAAACCTTTGATCATTGCTACAGACACTGCCTAAGTATGAATTTTTTAACAAAGCAGGTTATCTCAAGCAAAATTCAGACAAAACGCTCGACTCCTGTTTCTTTCCTATGAGTTTAAAGAGACAGAAGGAAAGAAAAATGAACTATGAAAAAGAAATATATAAGCCATTAACCTACAGATAAAGGTGTACTGTATCAGAAAACTACTTAAATTTTAACTATTTGGCAAATGAAGACAAAAATTACATCTGGCAGATATATAAAGTTATATCCGTAGATCCAAAAATTAATTATGATGTTCATAAAAAAGACAAATAATCATGAGTATGAGTTAAAAAGCACAATCCCCCAAGATCATGTGATCATCCAAAGTATCGTTCGAATAAAAGCATATATATACATAGTAATAACAATACATTGTGTATTTATGCTTGGTTATTAAGAATAACCACCTTCTCCAAACAGAAAAAGAATGTTGTCTCACTCCTGAAGTGTGCATACAAGACCTGATTCTGCTCTAAATTACTTCAACCAAATGAAGTTGTACAAAGAGAAAATATTGTTTTGCAGAACAGTATAGATGTAGTTGCTCTGAGAATGGCAGTGAAGACTCAAACTAGTAAGCACATAAAAAGGGAATAACTCTTTTTTGGAACACTTTAAAAGGAAAAGGTACAGATGCATGTTGTGAAGGGCTCGGTCTTCCTGCTAAGCTTGTTCTTAAAAGGCCTGTTAGACTGAGTCCTTTAGGGGACCTGGAGTCTATCTGATTTCAAAATCCAGTCTGAGACTAGAAGCCAGGCAAGCAAGCTGCTCTGTTGGGGGCAAATTTTTGCCAAATTATAAGATCAGGATACAGCTGAAGATTAAAACATCTAATTTTTGTGTCTCCATATGTGCTCAGAAATGCACGTATGCTTATGTCATATTTCCCATTCCCTGCTTGCCCTACTCTGAGCTCCAGAACACTCTTCTCTTTCCTGTGGAGCATTTCAGCTGATTCAAAGTCCTGTGACCAGGTAAAGACAAAAGTTTGCTGCTTTCTCCTCTGCTAATAATCATAAATATTCTAATAAAATATTGAGCACATACATACTTAAATGTTAACCTATGAAATTTTATCATATATATACAGTACAGTATAAAATAATATAGTTATCTTCATCCATCAAATTTCATGCATCAATAATTTTCCATTGCTTAGAATAAAGCAACACTTTTAAAGGGAGAACAAGTCAGCAGGATGTGTTTTTCTATATCAGCTGAAGTTACTATACATTCCCAATTACTCATCCATTGTATATCTCTAATTATCGTTGTGCATTTCTAAGCTCTCTCACTTAGACATTTTCCATTTTGCACTGAAATTAAAAAAAAAAAGAAAAAAAAAATCCCAGTCTGAATTGCTCGCAGCAGGATATCAATGCACCAAGCTTGTAGCAATTTGCAAATGCAATGTCAGGTAGGATCCAAAAACAGATACAGCTTCTACGATATCAAGAGCCAAGCCGTCAACTGCTATAAGCAGGCATTTCTTCACTGACTATCTTAGAGAAAAGTCAGTTTACACTAACTGAGAATTTGGCTAGAATTCTATGAAAACTATTTACACAGTCTTTTATTTATGTAGCTCTTTTTGTATGTTTTGATATTCTATTAGAAGTATAAGCATTAAATTAAATTTACTAATAAAACCAACACTTGGCAAGATAATAGAATATTCACTCTAAGGAGTTAATGAAGAATTAAATGATTCACTTTGTACCTAATAGTTGTCTACAGAATCTACATAATTTATATTTATGACCCAGGTATTCATTAGTCAGTTAATAATTATTTTTTCCCCATGGGAAATTCATCAAGAAATAAAGAGACAAGCAGGGAAATACTAATGAAAAGTTTCAACAGATTTAAGTTTTCCTAAAGGCTAGGGCAGGATAATTATTAATTATTTCTACCACTTTAGCCTGTGTGAGTTTGCACAAAGAAAATCAGAAAATCTGAAAAAGAGGCCAGGAAGCCAAAAAAAAAGAAGACATTTTGGAGAGCTTTGCTTAGCCATTCTCTTAGAGTCTTATGAGAGCTTTTAGGTATATACTTGTATCATTGCCTTTCCTCTCCCATTACTAGACTGAAGCCACGTGCTCGCCTTCTGGCCCTATCACTATTACTGAAGTTCATGATCTTATTTTTCTCCTCAGATTGCTGCTTGCACTTTTCTCTAGAGTTATGGTGGCAATTTCTTGGATTTTTGTCAAAAAAGTATAAAAATACAAAACATTTAGAATTTCTTTACAGTGGGATTTTACAGATGGCTCCAACATGTTTTCCTTTAACTACATAATGGAAGAACATCTCACAACATTTTTTTCTGCATCAAGACGTGACACAGACGGGAATATAAGGATTATATAAACTTACTGTGTTAGGTAATATTAATAGAAACATATTTTACACCTTCTTGAACCAACTATATTCGTATTGTGAGTTCCCAAGAGAAAAATAGGGTGGCATCAAGCATAAGCATGAAGAATGTTACATTTCCCTTGCATATTAAATTTGAACTCGGGGCTTTGACACAGCAACTTGCTGATTACATACCATTATGTCAGTCATGACAATCTGTTAGTTCAGCTGAACTAATTAAACAAATTTACTATCATTATACAAGCATATATGTATAAACATATATGTAAATATTTATATGAGACTCAAATTTTATTAATTATTCTTTTTAAAGCCAGTCACCCAAAGATATCTGACTTCTGAGAAATTAATAAGAAAAGGATGAATCATAGGAAAAACCATTCGTGTAAAGTAAAAGAACAAGGAGCTTCTGGCTTCACAACCAAGAGAAGTGCTTACTGCTTTCCAAGAAAGGAGGAAAGAGGTGCGCTCTGTGAGTAGAGCTCCATATTCATCTAGGAAACAGCAACTGATAGCAAACAGGCATCCCAATTATTTTCTCAGATATGCTTGTCTTCTTGTTATTATAATACGCCTCATTACATTATGATGGTTCCTCTTTGACCCTGTGTGTTCCAGTGTTTCAAGGAACCATCTAGGATATATCTAGGGTCTAGCAGTTTTACAATCAATGACACAATGTATGTGCAGTATGCAATTTTTTAAATTTATTAACTTGTTAATAGAAAGGAGAAATATCTGTCTGTATATGTCCATCTTTCTTTCAAATCATCATTTCTTTTCTGAAGAGCATGTGGTTTGATGTTTATACTAACTTAATGTGTATATTATGGCTATGCCCAGAAGCCAATGAGGCTGATTTTCCATTACATTAGAAACATTAGAAACTTCATCCATTTTCTGAGAGGATGATGTTTCTCTGTTACCCTGCCAGCCATTCACCCTAAATCCTTCTTTTTCTTCTCACCTTTTCTATTCTTTTCTTCCCCTTACCTATATCTTCTGCATTCTCCTACTTAAATTCTTTTAAATGCTTACCAATTTCAAGGAATAATTCTCATCCTGGTATTTCCTTCTGTCTTTTAACTGTAGGGGGTACCCAGTGTAATAGCTTAAACCAGATCTATTTCCCCTTCTCTCTCAAAACTCTCCTTGATTCCTCAGATATTATGGCAAATTATTGCCAATTACTCTGTTGTGCAGTAACAAAGCCTAGAGTAACTCCATTTTGTATGACAACCTAATCCAATAGATGCATGCTAATGCACCATTCTCAAAATGCTTCACAGATTGAACCCTTTAGGGAGCGTAGACATTTCTCCAGTTAATTTCTGGAAGCCAACAGGGTTTGGGCATATGGCTGCTCAGAATGGGGCAGGTTTTGGCATATGAAGAGGTACAACTCTAAGCATATGTATTTGTGGAACTTAGCCATGCCCTGAAATTTAGGTAGCAGTCATCTGCACATGTATTTTGGGGAAGGAAAGGAGAAAATTTTGGACAATCTCTCTAAACTAAAAGTTTAACTCCTACATCCCCCATTAAAATAACATAACAATGAAAAAATCAATATCATCTCTCAAAAAATCTCTGTTGTGTAGCATTCAGAACTTATTCTTAAAGTACTGCCAATCCTGCTGGAATTAGAAAACATTCAAAATATCCTATTATTAGAGTGCAAGCTTCCTTTTCTATGATTTACATAAAGATTTCTCAAGCAAAATGTCTGTATAAATACAGCACAAGAATAAGAAATCTGTGCGCCTTTCTGCACAACCTATAACTAAAACAGCCTGCTATTTGCAATCTTATTATAGTGAAGAAAGTGGGAAGTCTTACTTCCTTACAAAGTAGTATAAATGAAAGTGTGGTTATTAACATAAAACAGGAATGATACCCTTGAGTGAAGAAGGGGCAATCAGTAACAAAGGATAGTAATAATATAACAATCATGTTATCATCAAATGATGACTGCTTGATTGTGATGGATTAAACAATTGCAACATTTTATTACTTCATATCCCTCCTGCAGTAACATTACAGAAGCAATCATGTCATTTTTTTCCTGTAAATTTGGCACCTGCTGACTTAAAGTCATTTATAGGATGTTGTTAAGTTGGTTTCTTAATGCAGGTGCTAAGTTACCATTAACACACTTAATGACCACAAGAAATATGAAATTGGATCAATTAAAAGAGGGGGTTAGCCCTCCCACAGTTTCCAATCACATGTGGACAACCACTAATGAATTGGAGCTCTCTTGGGTATCTATTCTGAAAATCAAATCTTCTAGACAGTTAATCAATTGAGATAGATATCCATTGAGCTTGAGCTCCGCTGGATTCCACTGCATCACTGCTATTTAGAGAAAAAGAGGCCAAGTGAGAAAGGAGGAGTGGTGGAAAGTAAGTTTAAAGGCATTTATGTGCAGTAATGTGTAGTAAATAATTATGCTCAGTGTTATTCCTGAAATGCCATGAATGTTCAAATAAAAGGACTTTATAGACTTTCTTTGTGCTGATATTTTCCATGCAAAAGTGACAACAAAAGTCCACAAGCAAGGAAGTTCTATTCCATTGCTCTCAGATCTTGGACATTAATACTGCCATGAAAGAGCTGTGGGCTAAACATCTTTTCTGGCATAAACACAGCAAACATTCTTTTTTGCTTCCAAAAAATCTACAACCTCTTATTGCCAGATGTATGCAACTTTACTAATGCC
This sequence comes from Aramus guarauna, assembly GCA_013400195.1. NCBI lineage: Eukaryota > Metazoa > Chordata > Aves > Gruiformes > Aramidae > Aramus > Aramus guarauna. The sequence continues at coordinate 29,126 of VXBL01004982.1, forward strand.
AGGACTACAGCAATGATTTTCTTATTTCCAGACTTTATCGTATGTCACAAAAAGGACAATGTCCTGATTTGAGGAAAATAAGAGGAAAACCACATAAGGCCTATAAACCTCCAAAGTCCTCTGAGATTAAAAATATTTCAGTTCTTTACCTTGGACTGCACTCTAATAGTGAATGCTAATTAGAGCTGCCAAGTTGTGCTTTTAAGATTTGCTATTCATATGCTACTTTATCCACTGGCCTGAAAATAAGTGTTTTGCCAGTATGTTGCCTCTGCAAAATAACTTTTTTTTTTTTTTTTTTTAAGTATGGATTTCAGCAATGTCACCTGCACAGACAACTAGAAAGCAGTGACTGCATGTGTGGTCTATCTCAAATCTCACTGTATTATACCAGTTTCCACAAGGGACTGTGGCTCCAGTTTAATTTGGTTTATTTTTCCTATCAGTTTATATGAAATACCAACCAAAAACTCTGAAAAAGAAAAGATGGTGGATTAAATGGCTATGCAGAGGTGATATACCCAGACTATTCCACATGAAAAGCCTTCCAATCTCTGTGGAGATTTGCCTCCGCAAATCCCCGTTCTTGGAAGATTGACTAGCACTGAAAATTACTTGGTGAAGGGAAGCTCAAGAGTACATAAATAAGCTATCCCAAAAAGAACATATGACTTTGCTTGTCAGCCAAGAGAGTGCTACTCAGCAAAAAGTGGGAATAGAGCTCCAGATGGCAGCTTTTCAAATTTGAAAGATAAAGATATTTCTCAGACATCTTGTAGGAGCTGCCTAGTATCTAACAGGATGGATCTTCAGACTTTCAGCACTACTGCTTCCGCCTGATCAAGGATATAATGAATCTTTAATCCTTTAAGTTATTAAATAACAAATTTGATACCCTTCTGACTCATCCCAAATTCCATAAATAATTGAAATTTGTGAAGAACTTTCAGTCAATAAAAGCAATGGATTCTTCCTTCATTACTGAAGATAATGAAGATGCAGCCATGTTTCTTCTGAGTTGTCTTTCTGGGAACAAAACAACACTTAGATATAGAAGTGTTACTCCCACCAGTCATTGTATTTCTTAACTTTTTAAAGAATCTGAAATTGAGGAATTAATTATTCTTGTTTCCTCAATATCTGAGATCAAATCACACATAAGAATTGTTGGAATTAGCAATTCACACCTGCATTGTAAAAGCTTGCTTACTTATATTTGTGATATTGTAGGCAATACATACATATCCAGTATCAAAAGTATAATTTTTTAAGGCATAAATTTTACTCTGTGACCAGACCAGTAAAAGTCATGTTTTATCAGAATGTTTGTGTTTCTCTCCTTGAATACACAGCTCATGCCATTGTTGTTTACTAAATTACAAAAATAACAGCAGTAGGGTACTTTACTGATTTTTGTTACATGTATAGACATTTGTCTGAAACAGGGTATTTATTTTCATGTGGATATGACAGTCGATACTCTCAGACTCATGGACAGTGTGGACCATGAAAGAACATCAGTCTTACTGTTCAAATGTCACAATGAGTTCAATGTGGGTTTTTTTCAACATATCAAGACTATCATGTATCTTTGATGTGAGTGAATTTACCAAATATCAACTAGGTAGGCATCTTAACTCTCTAAGGTAAAAGATAAAGCGTGTAAGCTATACTGACGTGGTGCAATGTATATGCATTCATGCTCACACTTTACTAGACAAAAAGAAAGGGAGGAATATCATTATATTTCTAGAATATTTTCTTTCTCTTTCCTGATCTCTGGTTTCCTAGCTAAGGGTTAGCATTTGTTTGCTTTAAAAGTTTTTCATCTGGCTTTTACAAGGGAAGTTATCCACAATCATTCTAGTCACGTTTTTCGTGTACTCTTTCTAGTATTTGCTTAACCTAATTAGTGTTCACAGCTAATGCAATAGCCATTGGTGAGCGTGAGCTGAAATAACCTGGAGAACTTCCTGCAGCCCAGTCTTGTCAGTATCTGGTTAAATCCAGCTCTGTGTGACAATCACTACTGAAAGGTCATCGTTGCCACGCATTTCAGTTTGTCCATGCTTTCTAATCTCCTTCTCTGACAAGATCCTCATGAAATCATACCCAGATGCAGGAGATGAGACACAGAGAGAAATTAGAAAAATAGTCCTTTAGAAACAGTTATTGCAGGGGGAAGTGGGGATGGGGAGAGTATCCGGTAAGAGCAACAAATATTCTACTGATGACAATTCCTTCTTGCCCTCCTTACCTCCACTTAGAGATATAAGTAATGTACATAAAACAGGCATGCTAAAAGTAGAAATGGTATCATCTCAATATTTCCTTCCAGAAAGTTTGAAGGTCACAGACAAGATAATGAACAAGAAATGTCTAAAAGGGTCAAACTAAAAAAAAATCTCATTAGAAACTACAGTCTCAGAATTACAATATTGAGGTCTAAGGGTTTTCCCCTTAAGCATTTAAACACCATGTAAAAAGTATGTTATCTTAAAATATTATAAATACCAAATCACGGTTACAGGGAACAAAGGGAATTCAAGAAGTCTAAACTTTCATTATACAGACAGCAAAAATGGCAATCGACATTCTGCAATGGTAATTAACTGTGGTTAGTGATATCCTAAAGATGCAATTAGTTTCTAATGAATTTGGTGCTTTAAAATATATTTTTATCCTCTTTATTTATTATTTATATTGAAGAGTAATAGTTTGTTTTCTTCAAAACTAATCTCCAGTTCCCAGAAACAAAGTGACAATGATATCCATAATAGGTAAAAACATAATATACATTAGAGGCAACAAGCAACCGCAATCAGAGTGGTAATTCAGCAGAATTATGACATCACAGGCTTAGCTTGTTACTTCCTGAGCATCTGCCCCCTCAACTCAAAGTCACTGAACCTGTATTAGTACTTTCCTTTTACCACTGATGCTCATTTCACTGTTAAAGCTGCACCTCTGTGTACATCTCAGACAGATTTACTCTTGTGAATCTGAATAGATAAAAGCCTGATATCATTCAGAACCTACAAATTACACAGCAAGACTGGACCAGAAGGAAATTATTTCAATGCTTCTTGTAGTCAAAAATTAGGACATTCTCCCAGGGAGCAGAATTTAATACAGGTTATATTCTCTCTCAGAGAGAAGGAATTGCCTTTTGTCTACTTTTACCGAAACAACTCCAGATCGTCAATTCCAAGTGGCAGTCCTGTTGGCAACAACATAGGAACAGACACACCTCTACCACCATCTTTTCTTTCCCAAATGTTGTTTTCCAGATCCCATTTTGAGTTACCTGGCTGTCCTGGTATTCTGCATAGGTGCTTAGGCACCTAAATCAGAGATCTACATCCCACTCCAGAATAAATTTGCATACTTCAGAAACCACTTTTCAGAATCCTTACATCCTTTATTAGATAAAGACATTGTTATTTACTGGAAGACATAATCATTAGCTCTATTTATTAATTAGTTTTATAAATAATAGTAATTTTAATGAAAAAATATCTGTCTAGCTTCTAGGACAATTTCCACGTAATAAATGCTGTAGTTTGCAATGTCAGTCATGCTGGATTTCTTTTAAATATATTTAAATAACCACCATTAACATTCTATGACAAGGGAACAAGAAAATATGTGGAATTCTTTGAAATTACACACAAGTTTTATCCTCCAGTTTAGTAGAAGGTTTGTAGGATGTAAAACATGATAACATAACATATAGTGGGCTAAAAATTAAAAAGATCAGGAAAAATTGGATGATATAGGAAGAAAATATTTAAAATATTTTACATCCATGTGTGATTCTCTGCTCTCATATATGGATATTCACTAGCAGAAGTGTTGCATTTGCAAAATAACTGCTAAATCTAGTCTTGCATTTTACTAACAACATTCATAAACCAGTCCATAACTGCAAGAAATTACAGACTGCCAGAAATTCACTTTACTTTGAGACATAAAATGTACCTTCTGGAATTTCAATCTCATTTAATGTGAGAAATTCTGTCCTATATTCCAAGACAGGGCACCTTTACCTATATAAATATAATCACATTAATTGAAGCATCTGTCTGACACAGCAATTGATTAAAATTATAAATCAGAGCCCTGCAGAATTCTCTGTTGCACACCAGTAGATGGAAATTTGCCAAGGGATATCTACCTGCCCGTCAGGGAACTGGGAATTTGTTAAGGTCAAGACAGGCACAATAGATGGGTGGGTGTAGAAGATGGAAGGGAGGATTTATTTTTAAATGGATTAAGCATAAAGAATTGCAATAGGCATAGGCAATGCTGTTAAATTTTGTTCTTTCAAGGTTATCATACACATTCATCATTGTACCAAGCTACCAAAAAAAGCCAAAAACCACCACCACCAACAACAACAACAAAACCCAAACTAAACCAAACGAAAACCAAATCGCAATCTTTGTGGCAAGAAAGACAGGTGAAATCAACTGCAAATTTTTTTTTTTTTTCCTAAACACATTTTAGTTTGTTCTCTTGTTTCACAGAAGTCTACAATCAAGCACAAAACAAATTTTTTTGTTTCACCTTTCACTGCACTTTAAGAAATCTAGAAAGCTCTAGCTGGTTTGCTTTTTGTCTCCACTTTCTTTTCTCCTACATTTTCTTTTCATATGATTCACACCCTGACAGAAAGTACTTGCTTAGCCATCAGCAAAGTAGAAAGTTAATGTCACTTTCCTTTCCCAAAGAGAGATTCAGAAGGAACAAAAACAAAACAAAAAAACCAAACCAAACCAAATCAAACCAAAACAAAACAAAGAAAGGAAGCCAGATAAAGGCCACAAATTGAGAACTGTTAGATTATAGAAGTTTGTACAAAGTTATAGATTTTCTGACCAGAAGGGATCATCGTCTTAATCTATTCCGACTTCTTGTACAACCAAGCCCATTGGAACTTCACCTGAAAATTCCTCTGTCAAGTTCATAGCTTCACAATGACACACAGAATTTTCAGTGAAAAACTGGCTTTATTGGGTTAAAGACTTGAAGTGGGAGAGAATCCTTCACATCCAAGGGTACATTGCTCTAATGATTAAAAACCATAACTATTAAACAATTGGTTTTTGGTTCTAAACTAAACTTACGTAGATTTACTTCTTACTACTGCATCTTAGAAATCTTTTCCTTATTACATTGGAAAATGTTTATCTTAGAAATATTTTTTTCATGTCTTTTAAGGTTTAACTAAATTGATCATCTTCATTTTTTATCTCCAACTGACTTTTCAATATCTCTTTTTTTTTTTTATCTGTTGCTTCAAATGTTTACATTTTTTGAGAATTTATTTATTATTTAGACTGTATAATGTGCAAAGTATTACAATTATTGTAACACAGTCACCACTTTTCAGTCATTCATAACTGTGAAGTTAAGCAAATCACTAGTTTTGCCATTAATTTCCATAGGTTTGTAGTAAAATTGTCTTTCTAGTTACAGGGATATGCCACTTGCATTTCCATGTCTACACCATAATAAAGATTACCTTCAAGAGCTGACAAACTTACTAAAAGAAAGCTAAAATGTATATAAAATAAAATTCTAGTATCATTAGAAACAGAAAAACATTAATGAAATGACAATAATGTTAAAAACAAAAGAAACAAAGCAAAACAAATAAAACAAACCCAAACTTATGATAAAAATACTTTCTGCAACCTGTTTGAAATAATTCTACTATAAGAAATGCACATAACTAATCCTTACACAGTGCTATATGTCTGCTTACGCACATATATATGTATACATATATCACATACCTGGAAGTTTTAATGCTATGAAACCTTTAACATGCATTATGTTAATAAATTTTGAAACTTACAGAGGAAGGCATATTCCAAAAGTTCAGTGAATCAAGGACACAGATGTACTTCCTCCATGTATCAGTAGATTCCTAGTGTCATGCTGTCAAACTCTGGAAGGCTGTGTTAGAATTAAAAACTCCAACTCAGGCTTTAACACAGGATGGAAAGCTTATCCAACCTGACAGTACTCTAGAAATAATCATTCTGACTTGTCAAAGATGGTACATGCCAGGATCTTTAAATTATTTAGAAATGAAGGAAGTTAAAGGAAAAAAAAAAAAAAAAGGAAAAAAAAGGAATCTTATATAGCTCTATTGTCAAATTTGAACTCTGGCAAAGAAGAGAGACATAAACCAAAACAAAACCAAAGAATGCATAGAATCTCATAATATACATAATTTATGACTCATAGTTTAATTTTAACCCTTAGCTACACCTAGAAACCTAGTCAAATTGAAGGAGTGAATGATAAAGAGAGATCTGTCTCAGTATCATTTGTCAGTGAGAGGCAGCTTATCATCTGTGGTTGTAGCTGTCTTTGCAGAGGCACCCTACAATTGACAATGGACATCTAAAATGTTTTTCAAAGATGAAAAAGCTTGGCCTATTCTATTGTTTATAATGCGTTTAATGAAAAATGTTGTGTGAACTTTAAAACAAATATCTCCTTTTCATGACAGAAATGTTCCAACAGGATAGAAACATGTCATTCTAACATTCTCATAAAATTAAAAAACAAAACAAACAAAAACAAAAAGCCTCAACAAACTTCAAATAGAAAATTGATAATGATATTATTTTCTTCCAAATATCTCTTATTTTGATCTGTCTTCTTCTGTTTCTAAATATATGGTGGTCTTGGTTTAAATAGATGGTCACAGTTGTGCCAGAGAGACACTAATTCTCACTCTTAGATGGGAGGCAACTTACTTGAAAGCAGTTAGTTCTCTTGCAAGGCTGTTTGCTCTTCAAACAATAAAATGCTTAAGTGTATGCTAGGTGTGTATGTAATCATGTTGATTATGGGCCATTGTGCTCTATCAAGTACTTCGGTCTGTTGGCATATTTTTTTTACTTCTATGTACTCAACTAAGTAATCTAGATGATAAACCTCTTTTGAATTTAGCTAATCTTAGCTAACCAAAAGGATCCCTGGTCAGACTCGTGAATCTCTGTACCAATTTTTCTCAAGTAATGACAGTTGCGCAGACTCCTGTATTGTGCTTTTGTATTTTAACTTCATTACATTTTAACTATATAAAATATTTAGACATATAGATTGATTCAGATGCCTAAATATAGGCATGGAGTGTCTTTTGAGATATAGTAGGGTAGCCAAATAGCCAGATAGGGCTATTATATTTGACACAGGACATGCAGGAGAGCTGCAACCTTCTGAACCAGCAACTAAAAATAAAAAAAAAAAAAAAAAAAAAGCAACAATACCCAAGGACTTTTCAAATGATGGTAGACAACTTAAAGCAACTGAATGGAACCTCTGTTGTCTGCATTCAGATGAAATTGGTCTTTAGGTTTTGTTGGCTGTATCGGCAGACTACAATGGGATCTTAGACACATACCTTGTATAAGGGCTCCTATACTATAAATGCCTACATTTCTGAATCTAAAGTGGTCTCATGCGACGAGCGAGGGAAGACAAGCGATCGACTCAATGTGAGCGGTAAAGCAAGCTTCAACTTTATTGCAACACAAGTATACCTTTTATGTTGTTACCAGCTAATTATGCATACTAGGCACTTTCTCATANTGTTGGAATATATACTTTATTTCAATATTTTATCTCTTTGTAACTGTGGGATAGGGGCTGCGAGACAGAAACTATAGAATGATTAGTTTGGAAAAATTAGTTTGTAACCAAGGTAATAGGTAATGAAGCCAACTGACCATTGCAATGTACAATGCTGTTATGTTCCACGTACAGTCCCTACCCAACCGGACAATAGGTCCGGAGATACTAATCTTATGAAGTAAGTTGTTATGGACGGATGCATCCACAACAATGATACTGCACACACCCGCAAGAAGAGGGTTATCCAGTGGACGTGGGTGCGCGACCACTGACGACCACCAGAGACCCCTTGAGGACCACTGACTCAAATCACTGAGCATTCCTGATGGGGAGAAGAATATGTAAATGAATTCCAAGAAATGATTATCATAGGACTGCCTTTTCTGAGAAAAATGAATGAATGATGAATATGATGAATATGTATATTTTGGTCCTACATAACCTGTGTGTTGGCCATCACCTGGCATGCACGTTGGGTGGAGCTATCCCCCGTACATCCAGCGCTGCAATAAAGAATGCCTGCCTTTTAACACTACATTGGTGTTACGACGTTTATTGCCGGGTTTCGGTGACATCTTCAGATGCACTGACCACAGCAGAAGGCTTTTTCATGGGTCACCTTCCTGCCCAGCAATCCAATCACTTGTTTCTTAGAAAGAATGTCTAAACATCATGCAGACATTCTCTTACAACTTCTACAATCTCATCCTCACTGTTCCCGGTACTGGGAGACAGACTGGTTCCTACTGTGCCTTCTGGTTTGCCTTTGTGTAGACCCCAAAATCACCTGTTGGACAGAGGCCAAAGAACTGTCTGGGAAGAATAGCTGTCCCTGGAATAATTCAAGGTGATTTGTATTCACTCTAACACAGTGTTAATACAGACCAAAGTAAGCCCATTCAAAGATCACAAAAAAGTAGGAACAAAGAGCAGGTGAGGTGACAGATGTCAAAACCATAAGACGGGGGAAATAAGGATCAATACTGAGGTAGGCATGACAAGACCACTGACTAGACAAATTAAATTGGTTTTGTGTGATAACTAGCAACCTATTAAGGATAAAGACTGAAGACAGGAGAATGGCAAAGAAAATAGAAGAAAGCCTTGACCTAACAACATAATTAAACAAAGCAATCAAAAATAAGCTTTGCTTATTTGTAATAGATGATTAGTTAGTGTAGTCCCATATTAGTTGACTGGTGGCACCATATGTTATTCTGCATCTTTCTGCTTGAAAGTCTTATGATAAGCTGCAGTAGCTATTCACCCTCGGTGTGAGGATGGCCTTTCTCAGCTCCTTATTAACACTGGTGAGACCACTGGGTGCTGCTTGGTCATCTAGTCCCTGCAGCAGATGGTGAGTGTCCCATCAATCCGCTGGTGTTGAGTAGGTGAGACCTACAACTACTATGTAGTATGTGGAATACCAAAACCAAGATTGCTTTTGTTGGAAGTGAAGGCAAGGTGAGCAGGGTTTCGCTCCCGTGTCATTCTGGATATGAATGGGCATGGTTGTGATATGTAGTGGGAATATGTTTTTTTTTTTTATATTCTTCCCATAAAAAAGTTTAAATGTAGTTTTGAACATCGTGAACAAGTGCATTAGAATCTGAAAATCAGACAAAAATATGCCATTTAAGGTGCCTTGCATATGACAGGTAGACCTAGAGATGAGGATTGTCTTTAAAAAACCTCAAATTAAATTTATTTTAAAGAAGGTTATTATCCCTTAGAAGTGTTAGCTTGGACATTTTTCAGATCTGGAATGGCTCATCCAGACTTATCAGTGAGGTTTAACCCCACTAAATAAAATAAAAATGGGCTAGATCAATACAGTCAAGCTAATACTTGCAAATTTAACTCTTATTTCTGTTTATAAATTGTTTCTCAAGAGTTCCTAATTTTACAAGTTTGTTTGTCTAATGCATTTGTGTATATATAAACTGCCTAGTTTCTGTGAATGTCTGTAATATATCTGAGAGAAATTTTGGTGTTAAATTCACAGCAAACATGAGAAGAAATTCTGAATAGTTTTTAAAGACTAAATCCATTCAATAATCATTCTTTCTGTATGATGACCCATGGCAAACTCCAGTAATTCTCCAGTAATAGAGAAGGTCTGTCTCTAGACCTTATTCAGATCTTGCCTACTTTGGGGCTTCCTTTTAAAGCTGCTTTTTGAAATTGCAGTAAAAAATACCCATTAATTATCTGGCCTGACCAGTATGGATGCAATATCACACACTTGAGAAAAAGAAAAAGAGACATAGGTCAAAACTGGCATTACAGAGTAGGCAAGGCTGAGAAGTGTCTATAATTTAAATGAGTAAAGAATAGACATAAATACGCTTTCCATCCACTCTCAGATAAAAGACATTTTGCAACTCACAATTCTTGGAAATAAAATGTTGTTGCTACCGTATCACTGCAGGGTCTGGGTGGTGGTGGTCTTTATCACTCTACTCCATTCCAAAGGAGCCTTGTTTTGCGTGTCTTAAATTTTCTGAACTTAACCAAATATGCATCATTAAGATGGAAGCAGATTAGTTAAATTGTTCCTCACTGACTCTTAAGATAGTCTGAGTATCACCATCCCTAATCAGGGGAAGACCTTATTGATCCCCTTTATATTTTTGTACTTCAATACAGTCATACTGTATAGGACACATACAGCTGTTTCTTTCACATTGGCAGTGATCCAGCAATATGTGTCCAATGCCATTTTCATTGTCATAGGGATGGTCTTGTCCTCAACTGCTGATCCAGAATGATTTGGGTTTTTCATAGGTTCTGGTGCTATTTCCAGTTCTGTGTCGAGGTTTTAGGTAGCTTAAAGCATTTAAATTGGCATCTGAATCACTGCTTTTGCACTAACTTGCAAGTCCTTTGGGTTATAAAGTTATACTTTTTTTCGTTATGTGTTATTCAGCACTGATACAACTGGTGTCCTACCATATAAGATATGTATTACCATATACCATTATGGTAATAATGATAATTACCATATACCATTATGGTAATAATGGTAATTACCATGTACCATTATGGTAATACTAAAACAAATTATTATGATTAATAACAAAGAAGAAAAATATAATAAGCAATGATAATAATATTAGTAATAATAATAGCAAACATTATAAGGAAATTAGAAAATGTGTCGGCATAAGCAATGTAATTTGTCTGCATATATATGAGAAAGAAGATAGCACTATAGTGAAAGTATATTACATGTGATAGTAATATCTGGAATATATAATCATCTGAAATTACACTAAAGTTTTGTGGATTGAAGTGTGATCTAAATACAACTATTTGTTATTGATCTATTATCTAAATCAAACTCACTACATTAAACAGAGACAATTCCCATGACTTCAGACTGTTCTGAATGAAGACAACATTGCAGGATGGAACCCAGTATTTCAGTTCTGTTGGTCTTTGTTATCATCTACGGTCTTTGTTACATATTAGAGAAGCATTGGATAAAAAAGGCAAAACTTAAGAAAAATAATTTATGGAGATAGGAAAATAGTCATTAATTTTTTGCCTCTTCCAGCTGAATGGAAGGTACTGGGGCCACATTTTCTGTCATCATTTTAACTAGGCCTGTAGTGGTAGCATAAAGGGCAATAGTTTTAAACTGAAAGAGGGTAGATTTAGATTGGACATAAGGAAGACATTCTTTACGATAAGGGTAGTGAGACACTGGATCAGGTTGCTCAGAGAAGTAGTGGATACCCCCTCCCTGGAACTGTTCAAGATCAGATTGTATGGGACTTTGAGCAATCAAAGTTTCTCAAAGTTTGGTCATCCAAACTTCTTAAAGGAAAAGAAGGCCTGAAACTCTGGGCTCCTTTCTGAAAGACTGACCTAGCCACTAAGTGACTGTGCAAAGATCACCAGTTATACAGAGAGAGATTGAAATGAGTTTAACAAGGTAAGATTCATCTCAGCTGTCTGAATAAAGAGAGTTTTGCAAGGCCATGTATTTTTTTTTAAATTGAACAATCTTTAGTTGAAAAAATTAACACAGTAAAGTTGAAGGCTACACCTTGAACACACCGTAGTTCAAATTTCAGTCCCTTTCAGGGAAGATTTTCATGGAAGTCTTAGTCACCTAGGGTATATCAGGTGTCTGTGAACTCCAAGTAGCATTTTGTTGTGGTTTAATCTGGCAGGCAGCTGAAACAATGACATGGCCTTTCATTCACTCCCCGGTCCACAGTAAGATGGGGGAGAGTCAAAAAGAAAAAGGTAAAACTTGTGGGCTGAGATAAAGACAGTTTAATAGGACAGAAAAGGATAATAATAATAATAATAATAATAATAATAATAATAATAATAACAGAATATACAAAATGAGTGATGCATAGCACAACTGCTCACCACACAGAAACGATGCTCAGCTAGTTTCTGAGTTGCCCAATCTCCTAGCCAACTCCCCCAGTTATATACTNGGCTCACCACACAGAAACAATGCTCAGCTAGTTTCTGAGTTGCCCAATCTCCTAGCCAACTCCCCCAGTTATATACTGAGCATGATGTCATATGGTATGGAATATATCTTTGGCCAGTTTGGGTCAGATGCCCTGGCTGTGTCATCTCTCAGCTTCTTAGGTGCTCCCCACCTTCTCGTTGGCAGGCCGGTATGAGAAGTTGAAAAGTCCTTGACTGCCTGGCAACAACTACAAACATCAGTGTGTTATCAACATTATTCTTGTCCTAAATCCAAGCCACAGCACTATACCAGCTGCTAGGAAGAACATTAACTCTATCGCGGTCAAAACGATGACACATTTATAGATTACAGTCCTGAATTTAGGCTTATAAGTAACATTTCAGGTAAATTATCCTAAAATGCTTTCCTAGTGGTATACATTCATCTAAGTCCTGGCATGTACCAATTTAAGCACATTACAACTGCTCCTTCAGAAAACTTGGTTCTAGAGCAGAGCTGCTATGAATGCCCAGAGGCATGTGCCCCAAACAGCAGATAATTTGGAATTAAAAAATCTGATCTTGTAATTATGTTATCATGTACCCAGAACAGGGAGCCATGATAAGTACAGCACTCAGAGCTAGTTCCTTTCAAAAATGCTGCCAAAATAAGAAGTGGTAGTGTCCAGGTTTTCCAAAATAGCCTTCTAGTAGCTCTCTTCTACAAAAAAGCATCTAATCTTTAACTGTTGCAATACTTGTGTCAAGTCTTTTTTCCTACCTTGTTTCTAAATACTCCAAGAATCTGGGCCATTTTGCTTAGCTGGAGTGTGTTTGGATCTAGAACCAAACTGCAACAAACAGAAAAATGTGTAATGACTGGGAGGGTGGTGGGGAAAGTCTGCAAAAGGAGTGCCAAGGAAATCTTGAGTGCCGACTGGTTATTCATTATCTGAAATGGAAAAGCAACTTTGGAGTTACTTTCCAGTAATTCATATATGTAACAATTTTTCACTGAGGTGATCTGTCATCTGACTTTTATTCCTTCCTCTTTTCTTTTGTCTTCCCTCAAGACCTTCAAAGACATTTGTTTATTATGAATTCACCCTATATCCCCACCAATTACCTGAGTGCCTGAGGGGTTCTCAGGAATCAGTTTGAAACAATTAAAAAAAAGATGAAGCAAGGCCATCCCTTCCAGGTCACAGAAGCAAAGGTTTAGCTTGGAGTTAAATTAGAAAAAGTAAGTGCTGTGTACACTATTTGACTGCTAAATCAATCTCTGTCTAGCAGAAAAGGCCAGAATTTAATCATGTGACTTTGAGCACTGACCAGAAATTGTTTGACAATGGTTGTCTATTGGTGAGAATGTCTTATATAAGTAGTATTGTTGTCTCAGCCTCTATCTTTATTGGTATGTCATCTAACTCAAGGTCATTAGAACCTAGATCTAGTTTCTATTACATTAATAAAATGAAATAAAATAAAATATACGCCCTTAGCAAATTATCTAGCAAATGAGTTCCTTCAAACTCTAGTCTCAGGAGAAATATTTCACTTCAAGGCATAACTAAATAAACACCTGTTAACAGACTGCAGTTAACACTAGTACTTTAACATTCACTGATAGCAGACCTAAACAATGCTCAGAGCACTGAGATGAAACTGATTTTTTTAAAATAAATAAAATAAAATAAAATAAAATAAAATAAAATAAAATAAAATAAAATAAAATAAAATAAAATAAAATAAGATAAAATGGACTGGAACCCTTGTAGCACAGCTCACAACTGAACTGATTAATTGCACTCTTAGAGTTCTGTATTATATATATTTGAAACTTCATGTGATCAGAAATGCCATCAGAAAATTACATTAAATCTGAGTAAGTTTATCACTGTATCAGACCTTGGTACAAAACTTAAAATGAAATAAAAGTCACTGCATTAGCAGCTATTATATTGTTACTATCTGTTTACACAATTCAAGATTCACTAACACTACTTTTCCTGTCTTATTTTAACAGGAATTTGTAGTTTGCACCTTGATTTTCTGTTTTTTCATGTTGTAAAAACATTTCCACTATTTTCATTAGTTCTCTTCCTCTTCCCTCCAGTATATTTTTGAATTTTAATTACTCAGGGATTTTTTTTTGTTTGTTTGTTTTTTTCTCAAGGACAGATGTTACTCTTTTTAATTCTTATTGTGACGGTCTTTTAATAAACAGTTTATTTCTCCATATCAGCTTAGGGAGTCTAATTCTCCAACTAATTGAAGCCTCTGTTCACTATTTTTGTCTTATGATGTTAAGTATTTGGGTAAGCTAAGGCCTGGGAAAGTGAGAGTTTCAGTTCCAGAACATATTTTTTTTTCATTTGCTTTATATTACCCTCTTATTTCCTGCTTTATCAGAACCTATGGTGTACTATTTATATATTTCATTATTATCTGTAACTACCACCCTTTAATATTTAATATAATCTTTAATATAACATATTTTTATCCCCATAAATAGATTGAAAAACCAATGCAATTTAATTTTAGCTAAACTTATTTCCTGAAAGATAATATAGAGATTATTACTACTTGTACAAATACATACAATATATTTGGTGAATTCAATGGTGGTGAAATATGAAACACTTACAGAATATATCTTTAAGGTGGAACTAATTAAATAAAATAATACCATAATAATGCACACAGCTCCTCAGAGGAAATCTATCTGATAGGTATAGTCTACCTGTGGCTTTAACTTATTAAAATATTCATACCATTAATTTAAGATAAATGAGCATGGGAAGTCTGTGTATTTATATACTATAAAAAATATTTTAAAATATATATATATAGTACTTAGGGTAAAAATTACATAAACTGTAATTTGCTTGATGCTGGTAGCAATGTGAATGTATGTTAGTGTGTGGGTAGCAATTCCTTTTAAAATCTGCTCAGCATTGTCCAGCCTGCTGTGTTTAATTTCAAAATCTAAGGTTTTCATAATGTAAATTGTTTGTTCACTTCTGCTTTATATGGCATGAATTCATATCCACATAAAAGTAATTCAGATGGAATCATACTCACAGGATTGTAACAATTCAGACCATTGGTCTTAGTCGTAATTTCATCCTTTTGTTTACTTCTCCATCATTAAAAAGGACACTTTCGGAACCTTCCTGAGGTTATGACAAGAAAGGGCCACACATCATGGTATCCAAAATGAAGGTATTCATCCCAGAATGTGAAGGGAAAAAAAATCAAAGACCCATAATCAGAATTTAAGAAATTCAGGAAAATTAACTAAATAATATGACAAGAACCAGATTACTAAATAATTTACTATATTGTATATATTACCTGAAGTTGCATAAGGAGGCATATATTTCATAAAACCTGGTAATAGGAATAACAAAATAAAAGGTTATTTTATAATATGATTCCGTATCTGAAATGTCATTTAATCAAGACGAGTCCATGAATGAGAGAAATCTGTCTGAAACTCAGCTTAGACTAAACTGACATGATACTGGTGAGCTGGGGAAAACACCTGGAAATTATTGCAGAATTTAAATCAGTGTCTTTAAATGAGTGACTATGTCTGTTCTCATCACTGGTGCTCTCATTTAAGGTTTACTCCAGACCCCCAGCTGCTGGTGGATGGCCACACTTCAGTAATAGCTCTTCTTGGCCTCATATCTGAGAGGCTGTATTTTCTCCAATTAAATTATCGTTATGTCTGACGGAAGGGCTATACCTGACTATAATTAGGAAAATGAAACGAGCCATGTGCAACAGCTTACTTGTTGAATGAAGTCTCTACTTGAGGGCATATGAGAGCAGTGCTCTGAGAAGTACAGTAAAAGCTAGATTCATTCCATCTATCTAAGTAGTGAACTAAGAAATATATTTACTGAAAACTCCTTTTAAAGTAAGCAAAGACTGATTTCCTTTCAAGAGGCAATGCAGATCTTAGATAGTCATTTGTTACACTCTGGACATTTTTAGCTGGATGTGTTTAGGTTGAGCACTAACATGACACTCACTTCTATGTCACATGAGACACAAGAGAGTCCCAAACTAAATTAGGGCTAGCCTGAAAACTGTGGATCAGTTAACCTCTGAAGTAAGGCACTAACTGAATATAATTAGGTAGGGTGAGTCTGGGACTTCACTAATTTAAGTCTGCCCATACAGTTTAGTATCTAGTTGGCTTATCCTTTCTGAGAAGCAGTTTTTTGCCTAAGTGGTGATTTCTGAATGCTTAGAGGATCTGATTAGAAACATTTCTTTACAAAGAAGAAACTGAGAAAACTGAGGAAAAAAAACCCTTCTCAATGCAAGTGTGAAAACTGATCCCATATTTGCTCTGAAGCAGAACATTAAGCAATGAATTTCACTCTCAAAAAAAAAAATAAAAAAAAAATATCCAAAGCAGGAAGAAAATCAAGCATCTTAAACTTAAAGAGTTTAGTGCTATTTGAGATTCCTTAGAGTATTCCCTTTGGTGTCCAGTTGCTGCTCTAGAAGCCTTTGGGTATCCCACAAGGGTCTGTTCTGTGTATTGCAAACCGTGTGCAGGTGTCCCAGATATTTTCAGGCATATAAAATGACTCTGGTTAGACAATTAAATGGAACCTCTCATTTTGGAGGAGTATTTTTTGTTGAGGTTGCTTGTTTGTTTGTTTGCTTGTTTGTTCAGCATAAACATCCAGACATATTTTATTCCCATGACTTTTTAATTTTATTAAAAATGATTAAGACAACATGGAAACTTGGTACTTTTGGACTCCATTTTCTATAAAATTGAGCCTAAAGATTATGCTCTTGTGTAAAATGTGATGAACTATAGATTCAGCCAAAAGCACAGGGTCTTTAATAATGAGTTTTTGCAAAGAACAGATTCTTTCTTGTTTCTGCAATGCATAAGAAAATGCACAAATCCAAAAGAACACATCTTACACAGTTCCTGAAGGCCACCTGACATAATAAACACGTTTCTTCATTCATATATCCACTTATTCAGAAAATTATCATTACCAGATGAACGGAAAACTGACACTTTAAAATAAGAGTATTCCTCCAGGCCCAAGATTTCCCTCAAAATCTATTTTTTCTTAAAAATGAATGTAATAGTCCAATAAAGAAAATTATTGGGAAAATGGCTCTTTGACCACTATGATGGTAGAGAAAAGACTTTTGTAAGGTCAGTTTTATACATGCATACTAGTACATCCAGTTCCATGATTGATGTGTGACTGTCCTGTAGTGGTTTTGCTATTTTCTGAACAGCTCATCTTGTGAAAGATGACATGCAGTGTCCCTCATTAGGAGTATGCAGAGCCAGTTTAATGAAGGTGAAAGTATGTGTGTTGCAGTTGGGCAAGGTTTTTAATTTTGCTGGCAAGAAGATAGAAAAACCTGAAAATTGTGTGTTGGTCTTTCAAAACAATAGTCACAGCAACAAGAAAATCAACATCTGTTGTGTGTTTTTCCTTTGTTTCTTCTAATCGATCCAGCAAATCTTTGCCAAACATTTGCACAGTGTGCCATAGAAATGTCACCTGAGGGTGAAAAAGAGTGTCACTTTATAAGTAAATGTCATTTTGCAAGTAAATACCATTGAGCAGGGAAAGAAAAATGACAGTAAGAAAAGAAGCTCAATGGCTAAATGGCTGATGATACAAACAAGAAGCAGAGCATGTAATGAAGACTCCAGTTAGTTTGTACTCCATCTGTCTGATGTCTTGATAATAGTAGATGGTAAAGGAAGTTGTGGGTTTCCAAATCATCTCAGCACTGGAGCTCTACCATTCAACAAGCATCTGCAGCAAGCAATAGTGTTTCCAATGCAGCCAGTCAGGGTAACTGAAATGCATCTCTCCTTTTCAATTTCTTCTTTTCCTTTCATTGAGTCTCAGGTTTTGTAGAGTTCTCAAGTAATTTCTGCCTCTGTTGTCCTAGACTTGCCTTTGCTTTTGCTCCCTTCACCTCTGTATTTTCTTTGCACTCTCTTATCTACCCTAAGCACTGAAGACCAGGTGATACATTTATCCAGCTACATTACCTTTGAACATTTGAAAATCTCTGCTGTGCCATCATTCTCATCTTCACCTCAGAATTCTGACTACTTCTTCATCTGCTTTCTGTATGCACTCTCAAAGAGGTGAAGGTTGCCAACTGTATGCTGGGCTGCATCAAAAGAAACGTGACCAGCAAGTCGAGGGAGGTGATTCTTCCCCTCTATTCTACTCTCATGAGACCCCACCTGGAGTACTGCATCCAGCTCTGGGGTCCCCAACATAGGAAGGATATGGGCCTGTTGGACCGAGTCCAGAGGAGGGCCACAAAGATGATCAGAGGGCTGGAGCACCTCTCCTATGAAGACAGGCTGAGAGAGCTGGGATTGTTCAGCCTGGAGTAGAGAAGGCTCCAGGGAGACCTCAGGGAAGCCTTGCAGTACCTGAATGGGGCCTACAAGAAATCTGAAGAGGGACTGTTTACAAGGGCATGTAGTGATAGGATGAGGTGTAATGGTTTTGAACTGAAAGAGGGCAGATTTAGATTAGATGTTAGGAAGAAATTCTTTACTGTGAGGGTGGTGAGGCACTGGAACAGATTGCCCAGAGAAGCTGTGGATGCCCCCTCCCTGGAAGTGTTCAAGGCCAGGTTGGATGGGGCTTTGGGCATCCTGGTCTAGTGGAGGGTGTCCCTGCCCATGGCAGAGGAGTTGGAACTAGGTGATCTTTAAGGTCCCTTCCAACTCAAACCATTGTATGGTTCTATGATTCTCTGTGAAGGTAGAAATTCATTTACCCTTACCAGCAAATTAATGAAGATGGAAGCAGTGTCCCTGCTTCCTGCAGCAGTTTTCATTAGCTCTTCCTGCCTTGATTGTCAAGCAGAGAAGGCAGCTTATGGTGTCTGGCTTTTATTTCTCTATGCTCAGGTTATATTAACAATATACTCACCTAGGAAATTATACTTTCTATAAATTTTATTTTCCGAATCTGCCATTTGGCTCACCTTAAACAACATGCACATGATAAAATGTCTGTTTACACCAGGGGAAAACATATAATTGGCAAATGAGAAGCAGAGGCCAGGAAAACTGTGAGTTTCTACATAAACTGTGCCAAAACAAAATATATTCAATATTTAGTGCTGCTAGTGACATTCCCAAATTACACATCTGCTCTTTTGATTTACATTCCAGAGGACCAGGCAGCAGATGGAAAAGACTGCGAGACATTCGAAAGGGGACTATTCTCCCTTATAAATCTATGTAGGACCTGCTAAAAATCGTGACTGCTGATAATCACACAAGATAACACTTTTTATAAGTAAAACTCTGAACGAAATAAATACATTAATGTTTAGGGACTTTGCAATGCCAAAGTATTTCTGGTACGGATGACAGGTAATTTGAAGATCAAGTCAGTCCAGCTGTAAGGTCTTTTACTTCTCTACTACAAGAGGATCTTTACTTTATTCTGAAAACTCTGTAAACTTATGTGGTAAGCCATCTAAGCCAGAAGAAAGAGGGAGCTAAGATGAAAGTAATTTTTTTTTTTAAAAAGTATTATTTATGAAGCACATTTAGAAATTATCTTTAAATAATTTATGTCATATAGGTTTTTTTATTTAGATTCAACCACATCCTAGTTTTCTGTATTATTTCAGTCTTTATCCATAATACACAAGGTTGTGATCCTTCACTACTGATGATGGTAATGGGATTCTTGGTTATCCAGCTTCACTATGACTTGAATACAACTGCTAGTGCTGCAGGCAAATGACTTGGCCCCTAGGGGATAATGCACTTCAACTTCATTTCTGATAGAGGCTTCAAAAAAATAAATTATTTCATCCTGGTTTCAGGAAATGTATCATCCTGGTTTCATGAGAAGTTCCAAAGGGTTGATTAGATTTTGAATAGTTACTAACTTTAGTTAGTAGTTTTCAGACTTGGACTTTTAACTCCACTGGCCCCCTCAATTTAAGGAATGTTTTATTTAAGAGTTGTTGGGGGGGATGTTGTTTGTTTGCTGGCTTTGCTTTTTTTAATTACATTTAAATGCATAATATGCAAGCAGTGTCCATAATAATTACGTAATAAGAAAAGGTCAAATACAGAGCAGAGGATAACATATTTAAAGCTTAAATTGGAAATTACAGTATAAAATATTTCAACAGTTTGGCATTGTTTGCCTTGAAGCTTCCTTTTGCTGATAGCCGGTGGTATTAAAACTATCGCAAAGAGACATCGCAAAGAGACTCCCTGG
>VXBL01004984.1:0-23147 GCA_013400195.1 Aramus guarauna
CTAACATATTCTTTATGTGTACTGCAGGAACTTTATCTCCTTTTACAGTACGTAAAAGTTTTAATTGGGCCGGGCCAGCTTGATTGGCAAACCCCTTAGCGTGAACTGACCAAGTGGCTTTTGCTAAATATATATCCCAATGTCTGAGGGTCCCACCACCCATTGCTCTCAGTTTAGTCTTTAACAGTTCATTGTATTGTTCAATTTTCTTGGAGGCTGTACATTGTAAGTACACAGCACTTGCCTTGGCGAGTATATGGGAGTGTGATTTAATCAATCTGCCAGGCCCCCCCCTATTTATATTTTAGCCATTGTCCTCCATACCACAGAGGCTTTAACTGCTTGGCTTGCTTGCTTATCACAGATTTCTTCTGTGATAATAGTAAGCTTTTTTCTAATTATAGGACAGTTTATCCTGAATGTGAGACCTCACTGGATTGATTATGTATGGGATCTCATCCGATGTCTGGCATCTGTATCAGATATTTTAAACACAAATATATCTTTGAGAATGCATCTCTAGACTTCCGTTCTTGATTTGTGAAATTAAGATAATAGCTATTCTCCTTCTCCTAGAAGACACTCTGTGCAAAAAGTTTGGAAAAAGGTTGCATTTGTCCTCACTCCATATCATGGTAAACTGAAACCAGTATATTTAGGATAAAAACTAATGCTTTGATCTGGTCTTTCTCCTGCTGCTGCCACATCACTGTACTTGCAGAGACTTCAGCAGGGGTGTCTTAAATCACACTTGTATAAGTAGATAGAAAGTTGGATCCATAGTATCTTCCTTTTTGATTACTTGTTTTGTGACTTACATTGAAATTCTAACTTCCCATATGAAACCTGTGTAAAAAGCTGGGAGAGAGGCCTGTCTGGGGTCTTTTTTGCTCCTTTGGTTACAGATAAGTTGGATTTCTTATGCTTAGACATACTATTTGCAGATATTCCTCCAAGTTTCCCAAGCTTCACACTAGTGTTTAAACTTCTAGACTATCTTCTGTGTTTTATTAGTATTAATGGCTGTACCTTTGAAAAACAACTTCAGATTTTCAATATTTACATAACTGACTGCCCTTTTATTTCTCTGTGTGACAGCATTGCATGCTGCTGTTCCCAAGTTTAGAAGCTTAGAAGTTATCCCTACCACCTTGTGTTGCAAGTTGTCTAAAAATTTAATATTGCTGCCACAGATGGTGAAAAATTAAGAGGGTTGACAAGTTCTTTTTCAAAGTCAGGGGAATTCATTAGCCAGGTATCACTGGAACAAAACAGACTGGAAAACGCTTAGTGCAAATTCTACACAACCAGGAACACTCATCTGCAAAATACCCGTGCTCTAACAGGAGCAAAACCACAATGCTGCTCCCATATTATAGTGTGGAGTGTAACTATCCCTTAGACAAGTTGTGCAGTGGGTAGGTGGGTTCACAGAGCTTTAGTGAAGAAGGGTATAGAAGTGGAAAAACTCAAAATACCTGGAACACGAAGTAATGACAACAGTAGCCTCTAGGGATACGTTAAGTGCTGAGAGCGCTTACCACAGAAAATTTGTATGGACATTTGCTTTTCTTGCATTGGCCAGGCCTTATGGTTGTCATTTTGAGTATTTATTAGAACAATACCACATGTTGATTGCTTACATTCTTTGAATTAATTCCCACCCAATGTAGTGAAATGGAGCTCTGAGTATTTTCAACAGTTGTGTATTCACTTAGTGCTAGCATGATTATGGGATGCTGCATTTTAATGATAAATTGTGTAGCTGCAAGACCAATATATACCCACAGAATGATTC
The DNA here is from genome assembly GCA_013400195.1 of Aramus guarauna. Lineage (NCBI taxonomy): Eukaryota > Metazoa > Chordata > Aves > Gruiformes > Aramidae > Aramus > Aramus guarauna. The sequence goes on from VXBL01004984.1 coordinate 1,799, forward strand.
CTAGGAGGAAAAGCAGAATAAGCTGGTTGTTTAGAGTAGCTGGTTGTTTAGAGTAGACTCTGCTCATGCAATGCTGAGCATGAGCTGTAAATCACAGAGCAATGTTTTAGCAAACCTGCCCAAACCAGAGCAAGTAGGGGTCTGTGTGAGCTGCAAATGGGGAATGGGAGGAAGTAATCAGTGCCACGATTTGCACGCAAGACATGGAAGACTGAATTAGCCTCTATTGCTCTGAAGGGAGTTGAAGCTGTGATCTCCATCAGCAGACACATCCTCTTGATGGGCCCAAAGTCCAAAGCACTGGCACATCCTGTAGCTGCAGTTCCTACATTGTGTCCCCCATAGGTGGTGATTTTTGGAGAGTCCAGAGTGGCAGGTTCCTAATATAATTGTTATGAGTGCTTCACTTTGATGAATAGGTATCTAGGACTTGACAGTGGTCTAAGAACAGTTCTTTCTCTTGAACTCATCAGCTTAGATGTCTATAATAGCCCTCCAGCCTGACCACCTAACTTGAAATGTCTGTTGTAATGCCCCAGCTAGCAAACTAAATCAACCTGAAAGTCAAGAGAGAGTGACAGTAGTCTTCAGTGAGTCACATTGCATGACATTCCTTCTGAAAGTGGCTCTTTCCCGTAAGTACAGAAGGAAAGTAGGCATAAGCAGAACAGCCTAATGTTCGTTACAGGAAAATGGCCTCAATGATTCATGAATAAGCATGGAAGTGGTCTCAAAAGGCTCCCCCTGTGTGACTGTGTTGTGCTGTCTCTTTTGTAATCTGCTGTGTCTGCATGATATACAAGTTTCTACCCACGGTATTGATGGTCATTACCAAGCTTCATGTTCTTATGTGTTTGAAGTTTGTAATATGCTTTTTATTTTAAAACTGGTTTTCTCCTAGAAAACAATTTTCCCCGTATTCTTTCACTTCCAGCAAAGTTCATTAGGGACACTGTTGGGGACTCTGCTGTTTGGGTGGAACTACTCTGTTTCTGGGTCAGGCCAGAGTAACCAGCTGCTGGGTTCTAACCCTGGTAAGCAACTAAGCCTGACTCAGCTGCTTGCTCACTCTTGCTCCAGTGAGAAGGGGGAGAGAATCGGAAGGGTAAACGTGAGAAAACTCATGGGTTGAGATAAAGAAGTTTAATAGGTAAAGCAAAAGCTGCTCATGCAAGTGAAGCAAAACAAGGAATTCATTGACCACTTCCCATCAGCAGGCAGGTGTTCAGCCATCTCCTGGAAAGCAGGGCTTCAGCATGTGTAATGGTTACTTAGGAAGTCAAACACCATCTCTCCTCTTTCTCCCTCTCCCCCCCACTTTTATTGCTGAGCACAATGTTGTATCGTATGGGATTTCCCTTTAGTGAGTTGGAGTTAGCTGTCCCAGCTGTGTCCCGCCCCTTCTTCTTGTGCACTCCCAGCTTACTTGCTGACAGGGCAGCCCAAGAACTAGAAAAGGCTTTGAGTCTGCATAAGCACTGCTCAGCAGTAACTAAAACATCCCTGTGTCACAAACACTGTTTTAGTCACAAATCCAAAACACAGCACTATATGAGCTACAATGAAGAAAAATAACTATTTCAGCCACACCCAGTACACCAGCAAAGTGGAGCGTGCTGCTTGGGTGCCAAATTTGACTTGTGATGTGTTAGTAGTGCTGGAAAAGGTTGCGAGGCTTTATTGTCCCAGTGTGGCCCCTAAGCTAATGAGCTAATGATGCGTGGACATCATAATAAGGGAAGTGCAGAGCTTCTCACAACACCATGTGAGGCTAAAGGGACAGCAGCTTGGGTCAGCAACAGAGTGTCATCTCTGTGCTGTAGGTTGGTGTGCAGAGCAGGCAAGTTCTTGGAACTGGTCTCCAAAATTAAAAGTGACATAAGTCCTTGGAGAAGGTGTGTATTACTCTGGAGTGACCATATGGGAGATGGGTTATGTATACCTACACCACCAAAGTTCGATGTTAAACACCTCTTCAGGCCACATACTGCATCGAGGAGAGTCATTGTCTGCAGCAGATTGGCAAGTTTCTTGTCTAATCTGGTCCTGAATACCTAGGGAAATTTTTCTAACTGGTCTGGGGAGGATATTTAACAGCCTGACACATATTATTATATTATTTTTTCCCTGAGATTCAGCCTAAATTTTTTTGGCTTAGGTTTTACCCTGTTGTGCTTTGCTATATCACTGGAATGGCCTTGAGCGATGGCCTTCCTTCCTCGAAGCTTCAGCCTTGGTAATGTTTCACATCATTATTAATAAGAAAACTATGCAGATGTAATTTATAGGGCACGTACACAGCAGAGCACACTACACAAAGGTCTGCTGGTTTCAGAGTGGAGCCACAGGCCTTTGTTTCAGGATGGTGACTTCATCGGCTTTGGATCAGGCCCATGGGGAGCCATAGTTAAAATAATCACTTAAATAATCAGAGTTAATGTGTAATTCATTCAAAACGCAACAGTTTTTAGAAGCTAGCTTACTACTGTCTTGGCTGTTTTATTTGTTGCTGGTTTTCTCTCCATTTGGAGATGATCTGATTTTCTGAAGATCTCATTTAAAAAAGGCTCAGTGCAATTAATCAATGCTGTTGGGCTGGTTTTCTGGAGTGCTTGTTACGTTTCAGTTATGTTGACCTCCTTTCTGTAATGCTGTCTAAATGCATTCCAGATTTAGCTTTCTGTCTCCTTTGTGGGATCTGTTACACTTCACAGACTAGGCCAGATGAGGTAAGTTCATGTAGCGCCATTGGGGTAAGTGCTGTCATGAAGGTCCACACCAGATGAAGATTGGACTTCTATTTTTTCCCTACTAGACAGATCATCTGCATGGTCTGTGTGGACATGAAGCCTCCTCCCTTCTTGGTACTCCATTGACATTGAAGAATAATACTACTGTAATAATTTGAACCCAGGAGGACATGGACATCGCCTCCCTCCCCCTCCCGCAACACCACCATGTGCAAGGCACCACATGGAAAAAGAAGAAGGTGGAGAACGTACCAAATAACTTAAATTCTAAGGCAATGAACAGATTCAGATAAACAAATTGAGGTAGAAAATGGAAATTCAGAGGCAGAACTGGTCATCCTGACTTGCAATGCCCTTGCCACATCACCTCGCCTGACTTTGTCAAGATACTTTGCAGGAAGTCACCTTTCTTCTCTTAGTGTGGAAGAGCCCAGACATTCTTCTTGACTCACATCTGTAGCCCTTCTGGATGAAAAGGAAACTCAAAACTCCTGACCCAAGATATGTAGCATGGCTATGTAGTCACCACTTTGAATGTGCAAATCAAGAGTTTCATGACATAAAGTTTCCTCAAAGAGAGGGGGCCATGGCTAGTAGAACATCTGGCAACACTGACATAATCTACTGTTTAATTTACATCATCTGTTTCCAGCCAGAGACACCCAGAGATGCAGCATTGTAAAATGCAATTATTCTAAACTCTGTGCACAGAATTTAACTCTGAAGACTTAGGGAAAGTCACTTGTCCTGCTGTGCGCATGTGACACATCATCCTTCTGGCTCAAACTGAGTGTTAGTGTCATGTGATTTGGCTGAGCTTCATATCATATTCCTTGATAGGCATCTGAACTGTGGCTTGAAGCCATTTTTCACCCATTGAGATAAATGGAAGATTGTTGTAATCCTGTTTACTTGGAGATGGGACTACTGTTAAACAACAACTGAGTCAGTGAATGGGACGCATTTTCTGAAAGCTGCTAAACTCAGTGTTTGTGAAGGTGTCTTTACTGATTCTAGCTGGCCTGTGGGAAACAGTCATGGGATGCAGAAACCTTTCTATGAGTTGCTGTCCTGCTTCCACTGGCCTGCTGGTTTGCATGCATGTGATGCCGTGAATTAGATCTTCCACCATGTTTAGGGCATGAGGCAGAACTGCTACCTTGGGGATGGACTGACATAGCATATCATGATGGGTTTCTGAAGGTTTTTGCTTTGCCTTCATTGTGAAAACCTGAGTTTTAAGGTCATATAGACTTAAGAAAGATTTGAAAGCTGTGATCTCCTAAGTGGTATGATAGCACTGAGAGGAGGCTCAACAAGACAAACTGCTTGAAGGAAACATGATGCCCATGAAGAAATGGCCTGTGAATAGAGATAGGGAGGTGCTGAATCCTAACCTTCCAATCAACCTCGTGCCTAACACTGAACACTGGTTATCTTTAATGAGAATTATTTAATCTTTGGTGAGGATCAGCTCACAAACGCCCACTCTTTTTGAGGACACAATATTACACCGCCTCTCTTTGAAATTGAGACTGTTGAATCCCTTGTCAGTGCTTCATTCTTTTTGGTGCTCAGTTTGGAGTCAAGAATCTTGTTTTTCCAGGAAAGAGTAGATAAAGGGTATTTGGACTGAGGGTGTTTAGCTTATTTTTTCTTCAAAATCTCCAGTGCTTAGTGTAATAAAAGGCTGTGGGGGTTGTGTAGATTCAGCCACAGAAAAAGCAGCTTTTGCATTGGAGTCTGCTTTTCAAATCCTGCCATGGCAGATCTTTCAAATAACTGATGGCCTTGCAACTGTCACTTCTAAAGAGAGCAGATAGAGTACATCTGAAGAGAGGAAGAGAAGTATTACCTAGGCTGGAGATCAAAGTACACTTCCACTGGGACCAAATCTAGTTAATGCTATATTTACTTTAATAACCTCCAAAGAAGGGTACCTATCCATTTCAGTCTCACTATCATTTATGAAAGCCACCAAGGAGGAAATTACAGATTCGTAAAATCAGCTGCAGGAATTCATCAAGTGCCTATTCAAATAATGGCTTGCTGATTACTGAAGCTTTCATTTCTGAAACAGAGAAGAAAATCTGCTCCTTGAAAGCCACATGGAGGCATATGAGATACAGAAGAGCACTCATGGGTTCAGCACTGATTTAATAGGCTCTTTAAACAGGCAAAATCTACTTCCTCCTCCTTGTCACCTTCTCAGTGTACCTCTGACTGCAACTTCCGACTAGCTGTTACTGCTAATGAAATGCTCTGTGCCGTATGTGTGGCGTGTGACATACACACAACATGCTGCGGAGTGTAGGAGCTCTCCAGGGCGCAGACAATTCCAGTGCAGCAACAGAACCTGACTGTCTGGTGCTTCTGTAAACAAGTTATTAATCCCAAATATGCTTCCAGAATAGATTTGCAGACAACTGTTGTGTAAGCTTAGTGTGTTTTTATGATGTGCTCTGTGAAAAGCAAGTGGTCTAATCATTCAGTTCCATTTTAGATGCAGGCTACAAATGAAATGTAGATAGGAATGTGTGTTCTTACCCCCTGGCTACACCTATGATGCTGAAGACAATGAGTCAAGTAAGTTCTCTGACCTGGGCCCATCGTCACAGCATGATTCATAAACATATGGCTAAACTCTTCCCTTGAAATGAGGTGGGTCAAAGCTGCCTACTGGGATGAATCCTTCACTGTAGCCAGAATCATTATTTGGAGCTGATGGTAAGGGTGGCCATCAGATAGCAGTCAAACCTGTGCCCTATCTTGGTTAAGTTTACCAGTGTAGATGTAGCTGGAAGGCCAGGATGGATTCCGCCGACCAGTGTTGAAGGAATTTGACTGTGCTGACTCCCTCCTCCCCTCTCCTTATTTATCCTTGGCTTTTCCTGGCTCTCTGCACCAACACTGACAGAGCAAATGTTGCTGTTGACAATTAGGGCTCTCTGGTTTTACCTGTCCACCTCTGAGAGCACCCCCATGTAGAGAGGAGATCATGGTGCCAGCATGGTAATGTGGAATAGACACTTTCCATTTGAACACATGGTGGAGAGGCTTCATGGGCCACAGGAGGCCAGTGGGATGTAGTCAGAGAGTTGCATCACCTGGTGCTCTGGTGGTATGGAGGAGCCTGGGCATGGCAGAAACTGAGATCCTATTTGGGGTACCAGCTTCTCCTCACTTCTGATGATGGCAGTACTAGCTGGCTGCTGAATGTCCTTTGAACATCTAGCATAAGCAGCCAAATGTTTCACTGCAATGGTGGCTGTCACAGATTCCTCCTTTCCTTGACACTGTTGAGGCACAGAAGAAGTGAGAGTTCTGAAACAGGGTAGATTATAATGACATTTCTTAGAAATTACACAAAGTTCATGCTGAGGGTCAAACTCAGGTCTCAAGTTGTCCATTGGAGCCAAAGGAATCTTGTTAATGACTCATTGGCCAAAACAATTGAAATCAAACATTTGGTTAAATGAGGCCTTTTAATATTTTCTTTTTTTTTTTTTTTTCCTTTCCTAGTCATAGGTAAATATATAAAAATACTTCCAGCAGTAATCTTCTCCAATTTGTGGTGTTAGTTAAAATTATACAGCTGTGAGCAGAAGAGAAATAGGGTAAAAGCTATTATATATACATATATAGAGGCAATGAGTGAAGTTACACACAAAGCATATGTGGGAATAGACAAAAATGTGGGTTCTTACACATTTTAGCTGTATTGTGTGGTCACAGCTGGAACATGTGCACAAGAACAGTCACTCTTTTATCAACAGCTGGTATTTCATTGCATTCTCACACACTAACAAAACGTTGGCATGCAGGAGATTTGGTGAGGAAGACCTGCTGTTCCTGCCACTGCAATTAATGATGCTCATTATGGCTGGAATTAGAGAGAATCCAGTAATACTTAAGAATCCATGGGTTATGGGAATTGAAATATTTACTATTTTTACTCCTCCTTGTCAAGAGGGAATTGACAAGTATCCCATTTAAAAATCTTTAAGTGGATTAATTTTCTTATTCTAAGCTGAGGAGTCTCAGGTCTCATTAACAAAAATGCTCATTCTCAGGTCAGGAAGCAATAATATGACATACCCCACTTCAAGTGGAATTGCCTGTTGCTTTGGGTGCTAGTAACAGACAAAAAAGATCATCCCTTTCTCAGAAATTCACACTCTGGCTGGTCCTGGTAGCAAGTGGAAAAGGCTTTGGGTTGGGACACCTGTATTTTATTCTTGGCTCTTGGGCAAGTTGCTTCAACTCTTGACTTAATTTTCCTTTCTCATTCCTTTTTCTGCCTATCTTGTTCATGGGAGCATCTTTGCTGTGTGTTTGCATGTCTGGAGATTTGCTGGGGTTTGGTATTGCACTGCTTGCAGCAGCTATTTCTGTAGTTATAGCTGCAGCCACCCATCTGATGTATCTGGGAGTGAAGGTTTGTCCAAGCACTTGCTAGCTGTTATCTGACAGTTTATTGTTCCATTGCTTTTTATTCAAAGAATCTGGTAACTGCAAGTCTATTTGGGACAGCATTTTTGTTCTGTGGAACTGGCTTCAAATCTTGGCACTTGGAGTTTGTACCCAGTCATGAGTTAAAATTTACCTTGGATATTTCAGCTGGGAAAACACTTTTACTTTCTTTCAGTGTCTGGGATGCAGAACAACAGTGATCAGGGCGGAGCCAAGAGTACATTACCTAGAAAACAATGTTTTCACTCTTCTTCAATATGAATTCCCAGTTTTTGAACACCACTGAGCTTTTAGTCAATTCTGTGGTTGTGGGGGGATTCAAGGAGACAGGTGTGACATTGAAGTCTGCCACTCAGATTATTGACAGCACTTAATATGAAGCCCATACTATTCAGCACATGCTTTAGGTCCAGTCTATGGGAAATTGAGACTCCCCTTGCATTCGTCTTTTGGCATCGCTGGCATCATATAAAGAACAATGCAACTACATGCAGCTCCCAGTTTCCCTTGATGACTGGACTGCAAGTGCCAATGAACATGCCGGAGATGAGAAGAATAGATTTTCCTGGGAAGCAGCTAAGAGGATAAGGAACAATATAACCAAAAAGTATTAGTCCTTTGAAAATAGACGTCTTTGGCCATCATTTTTGTAAAACTAAGTCCTAGTTTGCTATTTTATCTGTATCCCTGCTGTCTGTGCTTCTATTGATCCCCACACCTCCATTAGCCAGCTCCCACCAGCTTCTGCATGGAGAACTTGAGGAGCTGTTTAGCTTGAACATTGCTTTGAGCTCTTCTAATTCCCTCCTGGCTTGCTCACCACATCCCATGCTCTCTCTGCTTCTCCTTCCAGCCACTGGCTTCTCCTCTTACTTCCTTCTTTTACTCCTTCCAACACCCAAAAAATTTCTTACCTTTCCTCAGCCTCCTCAGGCTCCTGCCAGTCCATTGCCATGGCCTCACAGCCTTTTCTGTGGGCAGAAGCACTACCCACGGCAGCAGGAGCAAGTGGGGCATGATAATACCCAAAATGATGCCTTGCTTTGGAAGGGAGATCCTTTTCCTAATTATGCTATTGCATTGCTGCCACAAGAGACATTTTGGACAGAAGTGGCAGAGTTAAAGCGATGGCACCGAGCTGCTGGTGCTTGCTCAGAACCTGGGAAGGGTGGTTTGTAAGGCAGAAAAGCTCTGGTTGGCAACGGGCTGAATGTGGGTGAACAGAAAGGAGGTCAGCAAAGTTAGGGTGCATTTAAATGCAATCCTAGGAATGAAGCTGCCATGCATAATATTTCAAGTATTTTCCCTCACTCATATGGCTAACCCGGAACAGCAGTTTATTTATTTAAGTGGCACTTAAGAAATCTACTCAGGGAAGAGTATAGACTAGGGGTTCATCCACTGGCACAGATTCTTCTGATGCTACCACTAATCACAGTGCTGCTTGTGGTGAGCAAAATCTTCTTGTTTCCCACGGATTAGTATCTGTCTGAGCTCTGTAGTGCTCTGTGGTGTGTGGCAGGATGGTTTATGTGTGTGGGATGATGGCAGTACTGGCTGGTCATTAGCTTCCCTCACTTACTTTGATCGTAAAGGATGATGCAATGTGCTGAACTCCTCTAAGGCTGATTCAGCACCACTTACATTGATTCAGCACCAGTTCTTCACTTCCCCAGCACGTTCACAGATGGTGCAGTTTGTGTCACTGAGACGTAAATATCTTGGTTGTATTATGATCAATGAGTTAATGTATTGGAACATGTTTATCTGTCCAATTTCATATTTTAATATGCCTACTCACCTGTCACAAGCATTATTTCAAGAAAAATTACTTGACTTACATTTGGAGAGTGGTGTATCTGAGCAACTTGCATAGGCACAATGCAACATTGCTTGAAAGCCATGTTTGAGTCTCTTACCTGCAGCCTAAAACTGTCATTAAGGAATTGAAAAAGGTTCAGAAAACATTGCAAAAGCCTCTGAGATTGGGAAAATCCGACTAATAATGCACTTGGAAACAGCATGTCCTATTGCAAGTGGGCTAGATGGCCCATTGGTCTGACTCAACAGGACATATCTTAAATTCTTAATTAAAGAAGTTTACTGGAGATTGGGAAGGGAATGTTGGGAAGATCACTGGAGGGGGTGACTGAGGGGGGGCTTACATAGCCCAGCCCTGGCAAATGTTCTGGATAACAGTGCTTGTTAAGCCTGAGAGTGTACACAGTGTGTGTATAGATCAAGTACACAAATCTGGGAGGGCGGTTGCCCAAATATGCTAACACTAAAGAAGACAAACGTCAGCTGGATTAAACAGTAGCTGGGCAATTACAAAGACTTTTATTTTTTTAAACAAAGAAGGAGTCAGCTTGAAAAGAAATAAAGAAGAACAAACATTTGTGATGTGGGGAAACACCCCGGAGAGGAAACCGCTGCAGCAGCAGTTGTACCCTGGTTTGACACCACTATGGGTCACCCTGCTGATGTTGCCTTGCTGACCCAGCCAGATCCAGCACTCTGCTTTGTTCTTTATTGGGTAGTAAGACAGAAGATGGGATCCCTAACATCTCCTTTAACAGCAGCAGCTGAAAGATTAGCCATCTAGTTTATGTCAAATCATTCTGCAGGCAAATTCCCCAAAAGGGTTCCTCTGGGGATATGAGGTGGGAATGATCCCTTTTCCAGCAGTAACCCTGACTTAGGTCAGGTTTGGGGTTGGGAACAACAGACCTCTGAAAGTGTCAAAATCTCCCTGCTGGGAGAGATTTTAAACTCTTTTTTAAACTAATGGCAATGGTAGTGCAAAGCCTCCGGTTCCCCTTTTACCTGTCTCCCCACTGTAGTCTGCTTTCTCTCCATTTGAGGGTTTACCCAGTGCACCCAGACAGCTACAGATCCACCGACTTTGCTCTCTGAAAGATTCTCACAGTCTGGGTGCTGTCTGTAAAAATACCTCCCTGTGTTATACAAAGAGGCATGATTACAGAGGGAACCTCACAGCTTAAAACTGCTTTCCCTCTCTTCTTTATCGGTACTATAGCACATGAGATGATAGCTTAATTTACCTGAAAGTGTAAGGGGTTATATATGGATAGAAATTTTCCCATTTACTATATTATACATTTAAATGAACTGCAGAAAATTTGTTCAGCATCTATTTTTTGCATCTGTGTCAGACACAATAGTACTTAGTAGTAGAAAGTAATTACACACATTATTTTATGGGATAGAAAAATATGCATGTTATAGTACATTTTTGTATGTGTGCAGGGAAGTAAAATGGAAGAGTAAACTCCAGAAACCTTAAATCATAGAGTATATGGAGACCATATGGAACTGATTGCTGGCATATTACACAGTAAAACAAAAATACCCCCACAAGTAATGTTTTTCGGACAAATTATTTAGCTATAAAATGATTGTTTCAAGAAACCGTGTTTGAAGCAAAGCAGCTTATACTAGGGATTTATACAAACTCTTGCTCCCACCATAGATTTGTAGCTAAGGGATCTCATTTAGAAATGGTTTCTTTTTCCAGCTGAAGAACCACTGCTATGTTAGTGCAGTGAGTTCCCCAGCAAAGAGGAGGGTTAAAATGCCACATTAATATACCAGTAACTCCTTTCCCAACTCTAGTGTAGCTGCTCTAGAGTGCTTTGATTTCTGACCATTAATATAAACCATCTTCAACCTCAGTATGTGTCCTAAACACAGAGGTACATATGTATTGTTTGTTTATATTTGTTATTTTAAAAATATACTTGATATATTTTGATTTACCAAACAACAGAAAATTTCAGCCTCCCTGGAATAATTCCTCCAACAAGAAATTCAGGATTTGGTCTATATGATTCACTCAGGGCTGGATGTGATCTGGAGGAGGTGTGAGGAGCAGTGACACACCTCCATTGCGTGGAAGGGAAAAATGAGGACTAAAGCCGTTGGGTGCCCTCTTAAGATTGCATTACGGTGATGCACGGCGGCACCATTTAATGGAGTTCTTGGAGATAATTTCTGTGATGAAGAGAAAGAGATGCTCAATGAAAACAACCTGAGAAGCAGCAGGAAGGGGGGGAAGGGAGGGGCAAACATAGTTCATACCCTCCTAATTTGGTCCACATACTTTATTCTTGGATATACCAAATATATCAGAATTTCCACTGCCGAATACCCAGCAGTGTTCATGTAGTGTATTGCTTTTGCTGATATGCAGGTAGTCTAACAAAGATCAGGCCCAGTTAATGAGGATGATCGAAGGGGCAGAAGTGGTCAGAAAGGCAAAGAGCTTCTGCTGGCTAAACTCCTACTCATGATAGAAATGCGCAGAAAGAAACAGCAACCGACGAGAGTCAGATCATCTCTTCCTTATAGCTTCTTCTCTGTGTTCTGGCAAAGCCTCAAGGGCAATAACAGTGAATACCATCACCTGTGAGCTCTGCTCTATACCAGGATAACACAGTTGTGATGTTAAGACATGGCGAACCAGCGAATCCCTACCAATTACGTGCTGAGCTGTGTCAGAGGAGCTACATGCTGTGTCGCTCTGAACTTCTGTTTCACATGAGATAAAAGAAAGTGGGCATATGTGCCATTTCTTGCTTTGGCCCTGATACTATTGTAATAACACTCTTATTATCAGTGGGGTTTATTGGATGTAACTTATTAGGCAGCATTGCTCGTGTTACGGTTATAGTTACAGCACTGACATGCAATATCTCCAGGGTAGTGGATGTTTGTTTTCTTGTTTAGCTTAATCCTGCTGAGTGAAAATAACAATCAGGATTTTATGGTTATGTGTTTTAATGTGATGCCTAAGAAAGAGAATTAGATATTTGCACATATCCTGCAAGTATATTTGACTCAGTGATGGACGTTACTCCAAGTATTCCTATGACAACATAACCTTTATTTCCCTGCTAGGTCAAGAGGTGTTGGTGTTATGCAACTGAGATGGGCCTGAAATATTGGCTTTGCACAGGAAGGTTCCTAAAGTTTTGGCACCTGGTCCTCCTTGACACTGAGTCAAGGAGAAGCTAAGAAATTTTAATTCTGTTTTCAGAGTTTTTCAAAGATGATGGTGCTGCCACCTAAGATTTTGGTATATATATATGTATCTATAATTTTATTTTCTGAGGCTTAAAAGGAATAGGTGCTAAGATGCTGAAACCTTCAGCTGTTATTGAAACATATTGCTAAATGTAGCAGAGAGCCCTTTTCATGCATATCTTATTTTCTCTAAAGCCAGCTCACAACTGGTGCTCACACATGGCTTTAGACAAAAACTACAGGGAGAAGTGAACTGCTGTTCCATGAAAACTTGGCCAGATGACAAAGATAATATGCTTGCTGCCCTAGAGGGTCTTTGTCAGACTGAGCCTTTGCCACCACAGTCCACAGGCATTTTTCTCTACACATGTTATTTGATAGGGAAACCACTGCAATACCTCCTAACACGTATCAATCTTCTGTCAAAAGGAGACCAAGACAATGAACAAGAAGAGCTCCTATGATGGCTGGAGCTGAGTGGCAAGTGTTTGGACATACCAACTTTTCCTTATTTTTGGCTTGGTTATATGCAAGCTTCTTCAATGTCTGTATTGTATGAATATTTTTGCTTGCAGCTATTCACACTGCAAGCTGAGTTGTCAGCTATTTTGACTGTTCTTCCTGGTGCAGTGTGCGATCTGGCAGATTATTCTATTTCTGATCCACGAGGGGTTTGTCAAACAGTTATTTTTGTGCAGCTAGGAGGAACTGGAGGAACTTTAGGGATTCATTAAAAATATTGTTTGTTTCAATATCCGGACCTTACAAATTATGGACAAGATTTGCTGTAGTTTGAATTAATAAATCAAAATGGTTTTAGTTCCTCAGCCAGGAAATCCCTTGCTACACAAAGGAGTGATGGGGAGGAGGGGTAGAAACCTGTCCAGTCATTCTGAGAGCCTGGATGCGAGAGGCTGTGTAACCTATACGTAATCTCTCTGCAACCAGAGTACCCATGGCTCTCTGTGGCCCATGTGTGGGGTAAAAGCAGAGCTCAGCCTTGCAGCTCACAGTGCAAAAATGGAAAGGAACATCTGATATTCAACCTTTAATAATAAACCCAGGTCCCGTCAAAGGGCAAATTTGTGTCTCGTGTAAGTACCACAGACCTTCCAGCACTTTGTGGCTGTCGAGGCTTTAAAATAATGCTTAAACCACCTTAAATAGCAGGGCCACCTCCACAGGGTACTCCTTCTGCTCCCAAGAGGCACCACTGACGTGGTCTGGTTTTTGCTCAGATGTAACGGTCTCTCCTGATCTAGTTATCTTTTCCAGTGCTGACTGGAAAATCTTTCTATTTTCACTTTTAATTGAAGAAAATTTTAGCTTTTCGCATACCCAAAAGAGGAAGAATCCAAACCAGAACCTTTTTTGCTCAAAAAAAACCCTTATTGTTTTATTATGGAAAACCTGAAATATTCCATGGGAGATAGATATTTTCCAAGAAAAATGTTCATGTAACTCAGTTTTCTGTTGAAAAAAAATATGTTGACTTAGCTGCACACTGTTGACCAGCTGTAATCCTTGAGTCTTTCTCTGTCCTGCCTCTGCACTGCAACAGTTTTTCCCAGGGTATATTTACTACTTTGTATACCCAAAGATATTAGAGGATTTACAAAGCTAGCAATAAGCGTCTTAAATTGGTTCTTAACAGATTTACTATTAGATCCTTTAGAAGCTGGGTCCACACATTAACCCATCCTGGTGTACAATACGGCAGCAAAACACAGCAGCAAACAACTGCGCCTTAGAAATAGTTATAGCCCAGGACTGATTTAAATGTTGCTGTCATTAGAGTGTTTCCCTGCAGTGGAAATCTCTACCTAATTACCTATTAAAGAAGGCCCATCTTTCAGTCCTCTGAACTGCAAAGGACGTTTTGAACATCTGTGTTAAACCTCCATAAAATCAAGTTCAAGTGTATCAGATAAGACCCAGGAATCAGGTCATGTATTTGACATAGTACAGGGTTTTTGGGAGTTATTCATGGTGACATTTAGGGAGAAGATAACATCACCCCGGAAGTCTCTTTTTCTTGAAAGTAATAACACCATGGGAAAATCCCTGACTCTAAATTTCACTTTTTCCTCTGCTCTGGGTTAATAAAACCAAGCCAACCAACCAAACACCCCCTCGAAACAAAACCAAACCCCCAAAACCCAAAACAACCAAACATCCAAAACCAGAAACCAAGTCTTCCCTCATCACCAATGTCAGAGGACTGTTCCGAAATAAAAGGGCTCAATGAAAAGGCAGAGGATACAGAGAACAGCATAAGTGACACATTACAGGAAAATCTTCAAAGCAAAGACTGAGACAGTCTTGCAAGTAAGAAGGGCCCCAGAGCAGCTCTTGTCTTTGGTGCTCTGAGCTGAGGGTCCTTCCCATTGCTCTTTCCAGGGCTCACTCTGCCAGTGCAGCTCTGCTCTGTGTTGTGTCTCCAAAGACACTACTCAGATTCAGAACTGGACCAAACCAGCTCAGGAGCTGCAGTGGGCTCCATCATGGATGGAGTGAGGGTGAGGGTGAGGAGGCAGGGTCTGGGTGAGGAGGCAGGGTCCATTTCTTTGCCACTGAGTCATAGAATACCAGGTTGGAGGGGACCATAACAATCACCTGGTCCAACCTTTCTTGGCAAAAGAAGACTCATTGGCACAAGAAAAGACCCTCCTTCCACCTATTTTCTTTCATCTAGGACTACTCAGCTGTGTCAGATTTTGGTACAGAGGTGTGTGTATATATATGTGTGTGTATATATATTCAGCACAGCTCTTGTACTGCATATATACTGAAAACAGTCATTCTAACCACATTATAATATTCTCACTTATAATATGGCAACAATGGCTGTTTTAACTTCCTCTCAAAACTTAATTTTCACCTTCAAGAAGCAAAGTTTCATGGTGGGACTGTGGGTGCCAAAAATGCCAACGAAGCCTTTCTTTTTTTCTGTGACACCACAGAGCTTTGTTTCTCTGAGTGTCAGTATGTGCTTAAAACCACTGCATTCTTTACATACTGCTAGTTGGCAAAGCTGTATTTAGAATCCAGTGGGGCCAAGACATGTTTCTTCTGATGTGTAATTAATGTTAGGCTGCACAAAGCCAATATACATATCTAAAGAGAACAAGTCTCATGAAGACCCTCTGAGGGAACTGGGGTTGTTTTCCTGGAGAAAAAGAGGCTGAGGGGAGACCTTATCACTCTCTACATCTGCCTGAAAGGAGGTTGTAGCCTGCTGGGTGTTGATGTCTTCTCCCAAATAACAAGCGACAGGACAAGAGGAAACAGCCTTAAGTTGTGCCAGGAGAGGTTTAGATTGGATATTAGGAAAAATTTCTTCACCGAAAGGGTTGTCAAGCATTGGAAGAGGCTGCCCAAGGAAGTGGTTGAGTGACCGTTCCAGGAGGTATTTAAAAGACGTGTAGATGTGGTGCTTTGGGACAAGGTTTAATAGTGGACTTGGCATTGTTAGGTTAATGGTTGGACTTGATGATCTTACAGGTCTTTTCCAACATAAATGATTCTATGCTTCTAAATAAGAATGTAATCAAAGAAAGACATGTCAAGGTAAGGTCTAGTTTGTTGTAGCTGGGACTCTTTTTCTGGTGCTGAAATCTAAATTTAAAAGCCTTACTTCACATGCTTGTTTTGAAAATATTTATTTGTATGACTGTCTTCAGGAATCTGCCTGTTTCATTGTATATTCTTTTCGCATCTACAGCGTTCATTTAAAAACACAGCAAATGATGAGTAACTCAAGTGTGTCAAATGATGTGACTTTCAGCACTAGGAATAAATGAAAGGCTGAATCAGCAGGCCTTAAAGAGTCACTGCAATTAATTTGTTCAACAGTATTTACTCTGCTATGTATGAAAGGGGGTAGGAGTAACTAAGTCCTTCCCTGTCTCTGGTCCTCCCCCAAAGACTTTGTCAGGTATTCATTACTTCACAGACTGAAACCCCAGTGAGAACCCTATTTTTTGGGCTATAAAGATTTGTTCTAGCTTCTTTTCCTCTCTCATCCAATTAGTAGTTTATTGTACTATGCAAAGTGGAACTTCAGGAACTGAGAATAAATGTAGCATGTGGGAGCCATCCTGGGATGTCAGAGCGCAGAATCCCTAAGGTAGCACAAGGAAGCGAACTCTGATTTTTCCCATTCTGTGTTTTGCCATTGACCCATACCAGACCTGGTACCCACAGAGTTCCAAGGGTGTAGCCCATCTTTTTTTATGGCTTGGATGTTTAATGTTCTAAGCATACTGTGAGAGAACCTACTACACTGAATGCTGGATGCATGACTGGGAAAGGAATGACCAGTCTGTAGATGTAGAAATACTTCAGGTGTAAGAGGCAAGCCGAGATGCTGAGTGCTGCCATGAGAACAGTGCTTTCAGTATTGGAAACCTCAGTGTCTAGAAACTGAAGATGTATATGGGAAGAGTGTGCTGCTGGGTGAGGTTTCTGATTTGTCTGGCAAGACTAAATATCTAAGCTCATGTCAGGGACAGTGGAGGGAAACAGATGCTTGCAGACTAAACACAGGTGCTGCTCTCCAGAAGTGCAGGGAAAATGTAGTGGCTCTACAAAAAATACTTCAGGATGAAACTAAAAAGCACCAAAGTTCTTTTAACCACTTTTTTCCAGCTTGTCTAGTTATAATAGTGTTGCTATTGATTCAGGCTATGCAAATGTTGTTTTGGAAGCCAGTGTTGTTACTCCCATCTACTTTAGTAGAGAGCACTGAGCTCACAGAATCAGGGAACTGGATGTCTAACCTGATCTTAAGTTCCTCAAAGCTCCAAGTGACTTGTGAATCACATTGCTAATATTTCAGAAACCACACAGGACAAGCTGTTTTCAGTTTCCTTTAACCTTCAATTCAATAATGAATATTAATATTAAAAGAGCTGGAGTCTGGCTATTTCCCTGATGTGTATGAAGATCCTGGCAAATTACAGGGCAAGTTTCAGGGTTTACTCAGTTGAAACAGGAGCCCGTATCAGGAGCCCTCTTGAATATTTGAAGGCTATTTGTGCAGACAACATGTGTTTTTTACCTGCTTGCTGGCCCATTCCTTACTTAGTGAGACTGAGTACAGCTCCCTAAAGCGGTGCTGATTTATGTCCAGAAGGAATCTGGTTCGACACATCTCACTTGTTCAATGGACTAGGCAGGTGGGTGAATGGCACTTTGTAAAGCTGTTGAAAGCTCAGTTAAAAGCACATGGTGTGTGTGAGCATCAGATCTCACCAGCTGAGCCGGCTTTGCCTCGAGCGGTAATTGGAAGGGAGACATACAGGAAACGCTACGTGCTTCAAGACATGATATGGCTGTGAAGCAGTAATTGACCCAAGGTGTGTTCAGCACTGCCCGCAAGGCGCTGCTCAAGGTAATTCGGAATTAAAAGGCCTGATCAAAGTAGTCGCAGCTCAAGTTAAATAAAAAGGAAGTAACTGCTAAGAACCCTTCTGACAATGCGGCAGTTACGTGCTTGCACAGGAGTTGAATGGGGAAATAGTGTGCAAGGAAGAATTGCACTATAGTGCTTACGTAAGTTGTCACGTAAAGTAAGCTCCAATGTCTCAGTGAGGATAATATCAAGTCAGCTCTATATCTCAAGTCAGCGGGAGTTCAGCTGCAACCTTGCTGAGGCCTTAATTTCCTTATATTTTGGCAAAATAAATTGATGAAGTTCTGCTCTGCCGCATAGGGCTGGACTGCAAAATTGAGGGAGTAATTTAGAAGGCCTGAATTGATATGCTTGGCTTCAGCAATATTTATATGAAATAAAAAATTGCAAAAGAGGTTACAGGAGTTAAATGGCTGCCTTCTAATGAACTCAAGTGGTACCTGGTGCCAGTGGTCCTTAGACTGTTTTCATAACCTCAGTGTCAGCATTTCATGGAGGATGAAATTCAGGATTCTTTGCCTTGCTGCTTGGGCAGCACTTACAAACAGTGTAGGAACAGTTTTTCTTATAAGAGAACCTGAAATAGTGATATTACATGGAGAAGTATTATAATATGGAAAGAATGACAAGAAAATAACAGAATGGCATAGCTTAATATTGTGAAGCACTAGTTTAACATGTTAAATGAAGAGGAAAAAAATTAAAAGCAAAGTACTTCAAAAAAATAAGAAAAAAGACTTCCCTTACAAAGAAAAGCTATGAAAGAAATGAGTCATCTAGGATCCAGGAAGGAGTTTGGGAAACAGATGTTCTTACATTTAGGACAGATGTTTTATGATAACAGTGCTTTGATAGCAGTTGCAACAAGAACCTACTCTAATTGAAAAATGTTGTGGTATTTCACAAGAGGAAAGAAGAGAAAAAAAAAAAAAAAAAAAGCACCAAGTTTCAAACAGATGTATGAAGACAGATTTTCACACTATTGTATTATAGTGATTATGTGTCCAAAAGGGCACAGGACAGCGAAAGTCTTGTTCAGTGGAAATACAGAGTAAGCACTTGTAAACTATGATAATGAGTTAGACTCTCAAAAAAAGCTTTCAAAAGCTTAGGTGAGAGGTGAAAAACTAGACTGAGAATACAGAGGGCAGTGACAGTAATCATTGACTATGTTGCCGAAAGATTAAATGATAGGTGCTTTTTACCTATAAAATAACATTAATAGGAATGAGGATGAAGAAACTGTGCTCCAAGTGAGGCAGGCAGCATCATTCGGTCCCAGCCGTTTGAAGTCAGTGGAAAGACTACTGTAGGGTTTGAATCTGGCCCAGATGCTTAAAGGTTTGGGTAGATGATTGTGAATGTGGTAGAATAGAGAGAAATGTCATTGTCTGTGATTAGTCTTTACTTGTTCTTGGTACCTGTTTTCAAGGCAGATTTAACATTCATTAAAATCAAAGTGTGTGTGTAGGGGTTGGTTCTTATCTCTCCTTTTAGGTCGCAGGAAGCTAATGCAACAAAAGGAGAGAGACCTTGAACTACCCCCAGTTTAATCAGGAAAGCATACACAGCCCTTGGAAAAAACCTGACGTTTTAACAAGTGGATCCCCTTCAGAGCTTCACTTGACCCCAAGATAACTTCTCATTACAAACCTCTGAACTTTTTGGCAGGACGAACCCTAACTCACCTGCAAAGTTAAACAAGAGATTGGTTTCTTCCCAGATAGTGTATCTTGGAGAGGAGTTTTTATTATAAGAAGGAAAATAGGTTGCCAGATTCTTTTACTAAGTCAATATTTCTGCTGTCTTCAAACAACCAGAGAAATTTCATAGTTTAGGTGCAACTGAAAATAAAGACTCACAAGATTTTAAAGTAATTTTATACAAAATTTGAGTTTATGTTTGCATATGATAGTATATATAATCCATTTTATTTTAGACTATTGTGTTAGAGCTAGTTGAATAAAGACAGAGTTTGCTTCATTTTTCTGGAAGCGAAAACAACAGTGATGAAAACAGCAGTGCAGAAGACTTTTAAAGCTTCCTTTCCAGATGCTTATTTTTTCAGTGTCCATTCTTGTAACCAGAGACCCTGTAAATACAGTCTAGGGGCACTTTAAACTTAAGTGGCAAGGCTCAGTTAGGGATTATCTCTTACCTTTTTTGAGGTCAGGAGAGTTATTACTTTTGTGCTTGTCTGTCAATTACCAGGCAAAATGCTTGCAACTATCAGTTCCAAGCAGTTCATTTTTCTGAGGATAACAGAGTCTTTAGCAATACCTTTTGGCAATAGCCATCAGCATCCCTCCCCAAATGGGCAATCCCTATCATTCAAAGCCTGGCATGCCAAAGTGATGGTTGACCTGGACTGAATCTCCGTCACAGGGTGTAGTTGGGTAGAAGTTATCCACTAGCTATCCTTTGCAGTTGGTACCAAGGTCTGAAGAACCCCTTATTTGTGACATTTTTCCTACTGTATATTTTAGTTTTGTTGTCCATGACTTTGACCTTTTTCCAACCTGCAGGCTAGTGCTCATCACTGAAAGCGTTCTTCTTTGTGTTTTGATAGGTGTGAGCACAGAGGAACTGAATGGGTAGAGATCTGCTTTGCTCCCTAGACACAATGACCAAGACCAACAGACTCAAAGTAGCCAAAGTTTTTAAGGGAGGTACAGTAATTTACTGCTAGAAGTCCAGCAGCAGATCACACCTCCCATGGGGTTATGATGGGCTTTCTAATGAACTTTACAGAGTCTCCAAGCATCTATCCTGCTCAACTTTGACAAATGGGTCTGTTTCCCAGGAAGCAGCGCTCCAGATTTACATCTAACTAACACAAGGCAGAATATTGAATATTAATTTTACAATATACCTTTCATTGGATGACCTATAAAAATATTGAGGAAAAACAAATGTATTATTCCACAAGATCTGAAGAAACTTCCTATTAAATGAAATACCATTTCCCATTGAAGCATTAGATTAAATGTACATATCAGAAGAGCCATACCCCTTGACTGTTGCAATGTGATGGCTCATTAAACAGAGTAGAGGAACAGAAGACTATTGTAGAACCGAGAAATTAGACACTTATTAAAACCTGGAGTCTGAAGACATAATCTTTTCCCTAGAAAACCTGTACCCTCTGTAAACAGTTTACAGACTTTAAAAAAAAAAAAAAAAAAAAGAAGAAAAAAAGTAGATTTTCCTAATAATTTCCAGGAGCTCTCTGGGAATTTTTTTGGAAGTCAATGATGTTATACAATTCCTGTTAGTGACTAATTTTTGTATACTCTTAGACCAAAATATAGTGAGACTAAAGGAAGAAAGCTATTAATTCAAACTTGTCAGTGCATGTCTCTGAGTGAATTACTACCCTTATCCTACCACAATTTTCTGTTGGTAGAATAGAAAACTTTGTGAAAAATGAAGGCCAATTCAGGGCTTGCTACCACAAACAGACGTCTCCTAGCTGATTCCCATTTGGTGTAAAATGTATCAGTTAGCAAACAGCAACTGAAAACCAAATAGAGCTGAAGTATTCTATGTTTTGCAACACGTCCAGGTCTTCAGAACATGGCTTACATTAGTCTAACAACCAAGAACATATTTTTTGATTCTGGAAAACGCTTTTGCATTTTACTGCTCATTAAAAAAAAAAAAA
>VXBL01004984.1:23181-102694 GCA_013400195.1 Aramus guarauna
AAAAAAAAAAAAAAAGGAAAAAAGCCAGTCCTGTGGTCTGGGCTGAGAAACAGTTTGCCCAGAAAAGTTCCTTAAGCAAAGCAGCAAAGACTAGCAGCATGCTAGTCTCCAAAGCAAGTACCAGTCTCACTTGTACTGATGAGAATCCACAGTCATCTCTTGGGTCATCCAGAAACAAGAGAAAAACTTGGCATAAATAAGAAAAGATTGTCATGCCCCTGGGCTACTAACTCACATGGGCTCTGATCTGGGTCCATGTGAACAGGAGGGGTGAAATCCTGCACCACTGAAGGCAGTGGCAAAATTCCTGCTGAATTAATTGGGTCAGGATTTCTCCTCAAGGTCTGGTGCAGAGCCATTAAGTAAGTGGAAAACCTTCCCAAAGGAAAGACTCTACATTTCTATGTATTTGTCTCTCTGATCTTGTTTCTTTGGCTTTCCCAGCAATAGGATGATGACCATATTAATAAGAAATACTCATCGACTTTGTAGGACAGGGACTTCAGTAAGGTTGCCAGCATGAGTGCCACATACTGCTAGAGGTATTGATGACTTGGAGAAGATACGAACTTGGAAATTTAAATACCCCAGTCCATTTGCAAACTACTATCCAGCCATTGTTTGGGATCATTATTTTGTCTCCATAGATCCACAGCTGGGTTTGAAAACTAAAATGATTTAATGCACTTTGGTTTATCCTGTTATTGCTAAGCATTGCTAATGACCACCTAATTTAAACATAATACTCATATTTTTTATTTGAAGAATTCTTTCGTCTGTGAAAATGTTTCCCCCAACACAAGGCTGATGAAAAACTAAGCCATAAGCCATTGCATGAATCAGAAACAAGCTGGGGGAGGTTTGTGTATTTAATCGAGAAAGAAGAGTACTTATAAAAAAATAAACTAAATTTTTCTCTGCCTATCAGGAAGAATGAGGCAGATTTTTAAGTAATAAATCCAAGGTATGCATCCACCAAGGGGACTGCGTAACAAGGTGGTGTAATAAACAATTTTTGACAGAGGTCAGAAGGGTTACCAGCAGTTTGTGTGACTTAAGAATTTGGATAACAGGATTTAATTTTTACAGGATAAACTAGATATTGGCTGAGAAGAGGTAAGCATGTGCACAGGACTGTAAGGTAAAGGAAAATCAATAAGATGAGGAAAGGGGTTACTTTGGAAAAGAGGTAAGGATCCTGCAGTGTAAAAAGAAAAGCTGTGGAGAGGTGCAACAGACCATGAAATAAAGATTGAGGGTATTCCAAATGAGTATGTTGTAGAGGAAAGAAGTAAATCTAAGGTTATGTCAATGACTGAATTAAAAATAAATATTGTATTAGTCCTAATGGACAGTGGCAGAAAGTTTGTATATTATTCTGGTTGAAAAACCTTTGGAAGCTAGCAGGTATAACAGCTGTCCTTAATTCAGGGTAAATGTAAGAAACAAGGACACTCTTTAGGGAATTGGATACCTGCAATGATGGTAAACATCATCCAAAACTAAGTTTTATGCAAGGCTAATCAGTAATCCAAGATGGCTGGAGGGTTTTCACTCTGAATTGAATTTAAACATAGAGGACAGGCTATTGCTTCTATGGATTGATGAAGATGTGAATAGACAAGCCAAAAATACAAAGATGCTAGCAAAAAATTATCTGAAAGCCAAGGGCATAACAAAGCTGAGTGCTGAGATTATAACCATGAGAAGAAGCCTAGCAAAAGTTTTCCAAGTGGTAGCTGAAAAATGCTTGGATCCAGGAATAAAGAGACATCATACCTTCTTCACAGATAGCTGACCTAGCAAAAGAGATGCTGGATCCCACAGTTCATCCCCTCTTATATCAGAAACAACTTGAAGAGTCCCACAAATTGTCTAATGCTGGGGTCCCAAGTGGTAACAGTGGGTGAGCTGGACAATCTGAAAGCAACATGGCAAAACAGCTCCATGTATCTGTCAGAAATTTCCACTTCCCTCTGCTGCCTGCATGCGTAGGAGCTACATGCCGTGAGAAAGACCCACTGGCACCTGACCCAAGGACGCATGTGTCAAGCGGCACTGGATAGGGCTGTGCACCCATAATCAGAAGGACCACTGTCAGTTCCCTGGTCTCATGAAGATGGGGGCTCATCTGGAGCAGAACTTCTTCTATCAAGTCAAATCTGGCCTCTGAATACTCCCTGGCCTGGAGTAGCTGAGAGACAGAGGAACTGTGTCTGTATCTGTGTTGTCATATTTAGGGAAACCACTGCCAGCCTGAGCTTTCTGTTTTCCTTGTCAAAAATTGAGCTGCATGAGGCTTAGGCTTGGGCCCAGACACTGGTACATCTTAATTTTATTCTTCTTCCCCATGGCTTTTACATTGCAAGAATTAAATCAAAATCAAACCCCCAAAATAGAAGGCTTTTGGCCGAAACCACAGGCCTTCCAGCACAGCAGGATATTCATTAGTCCACTTCTTTATTTAAATGCTTAGCAAACAAGGCTAACTAAACACTTGAATAATGTATTCATCTTAAATAAAAAGACATGGCTGTTTTCTGCCAGAGTTTTTCTACTTTCACGATGTTTAAACTGTCATATAACTTAGCTTCTCCTGTCTCTCCATACACATGCTAGCTCTTTTCTCTTTTGGAGTGAGCCAACTGGTTTCTTCTGGGATAAAACCCAGATTTGTTTCTTGGAGTAACTCTTCTGTAAAATTCCCCCCTATAAAACGTATGGACAGGATGGCTCAGGTTTAGTCCAGTAGCCCTAGGACCTTGCATAGTCCCTCAGGGCTATCCCAGCAGGTCCCGTGCTCTATACTCTCATGTCCTGTTCCAAACATGTTTCCTGGGCTTCATACTAAAATGTACTTCTCAGGTGGGCTTTTATAATTGCAGGCACTTGGAACTGGGTCCCCACAGTGCTGCATTAGTAGCATTATCTCAGGGTCCCATGTGGACACCTTGGCAGCAGATAGACACAGCCCACTGTCCTGGAGGCACCAATGTGGAGCAGCCTGCATGCCAACCAGCTCCACTTGGGTTGGCTTGGAGATCCTCTGTGAGCTGTGGGCACTGCTAGGCTACTTTGCTCTCTGTCTGGTCTCTGCTCTCCCATCAGTGTCCTCTCAGTCCATTTTGACCTCTCAACTCTCACACCACTTCCCTTTTCTTTGTCCTTCATCATCTGCCATTAGTGCTTTTCATTCTTTTTCTTCTAGGTTTTCACCCATCCCAGGTTGACAGTTTTGCTAGAACTCAGCTAGTGCTTGGTCCTTAAGGAGGGTGTCAGAAGACCTACATCACCTGCCTTGTAGGGGAACACTGCTTCCTTGGGCAGATGTCTTATGCCATATAGAGATAACCTTTGTAACTTTATTGCCTTTGTTTTATTGTTTTGAAACTTATAACATGTTACTTGTATTTTTTCTGATACATTCAGGACAATCATTGAATCATTTCCTGTGAAAATTTCCTGCTGGAAGATCCTAATTCTTGACACTGACATTGCATTCCTCTTTGGGCAGGAGGAATTCACTCCTTTGGAATTGCACCAGGGTTGTGACAAAAAAAAGATAAGACCCAGCATCTTTTGGGAAACTGCTGGTATGTAAAATGAACAGGAAAAGTGTCTTCCCCTGATTTAGCAAAGAAATATGACCTAAAGAACACACTGTTTTCTTAGACCCTGAACAACCTTGGCCCTCTGGGTGATTAGGTCAGTGAACTTTTACAAATCAAGCTTATTCAAAATCCTGGGCTAGTTTGTGAAACTGGAGATTTGCAAACACTCCAGTGCACGCAGGGGTGTACTAGCCACACAGTTGTTTTTAGTTTCCCTGTTCAGAGGATTATGGTTCTATAATGAAGAGATGAACAGCTTCTACAGCCTTTAGTTTAGGACAGAGTATAGGTTGGCATACTTCTAAAATCAGCAGTCACCAGGAACAGAGAATGGCCTCAGAAAGCCACATTTCAATTTATGTATCACTTCTTTGTACATCTTACTAAAAAACCATGGAAAATTACTGCTGAAAATGTTAAGTCATGTCTGTGAATTTATTAGGAATCCGAAGTTTTAAATATATATAGTCAAATATCTAGGATTTCAATTCAGCCTCCAGACATAAACTTCTTCACCCAGGCTGTGTGTGCAATGCCAGTTAACATAAAGTGTTTTTTCTTTCCTGATCGTGTGACCTTGTGCTAGTATAAATTGGTTAAGAAATCAGCATATTAAGCACTAGAATTTGCGGCTTTCTTGTGCAGCTTCAAAACTACCATGAACATAGTAGGCACCAGTACCATGGAGATGCTGATAGCTGCACACTTGAGATTTCGGTGAGTATTTCTGAAAAATGGTGTTAGAGAAGAGACCAGAAAGCTAGTAATTGAGATAGTATTACAGAAAAGAAGAATTTAATACAGTCAAAGGGGAACTACAGTTAAAACTGGGAGTATGTGCCTGCAATTGAATAAATAGGAAGAGAATCATGTTTAAAACTTTTTGTTTATAATCATGAAGTTTTTGTGTAATTCCATCATGTCAAGAATAAATGCTCACTGTCTGTCCAAGACAACAGCATAATTTCAGTTTGTAAGATAAACACAAAATGGTAGTGTAAAGCGAGCCAGCAAGACCTTTTACATGTTGGAGACATGCAGTAGAAGACCACCCACAAAATCTGCAAGTTCAGTCCATCCAAAAGAGGCTTCAGTGCTTCTTCTGTGGCTCTCACTCCTGAAATAATTAAAATTTGGAAGAGATACAGATGATCAGTATCACTAAATACGTTATTTCAGAGAACAACATCTTGTGATGATTTAGTTTCCTGGTGCTTTCCAGTGGTCCTGTGAAGTCGTCTTCTCCCATTGGAATGTTTTTTTCCTACCATCTTGCCTTGTGAATGTTGCCCTTCAAGTCTGGCAAATTCAAACTTGCATGTCTACCATGGTTATTTTGCAACCAGCAGCAACACTCTCTTCCAGCTAGTAAAAATGTGTTGTGTATTGCCCAAGGCTGAGAAAATGGCATCCTCTCACACTATGTTCTTTTTCTTTCATCCGTGGTAAATCCATTTTGAACTTCCCAAGGGGATTTCTTCCTGGCTCTCAGTGCAGGAGGATGTGGTATTCCCTCTGCCTCCCTTCAATGTTTATTTTTGCTGAGACATGCCATTTTTATTTCTGATGAATATTATATTTAATACTGTTTAGTATAATCTGCTTAAAGAACCTAGCTATTTGTAGATCCTACACACAGACTTTCTCCAAAACTTTCACCTGGAATAAATTAACCACAGGAGGAAAATGGTTTGCAATGTAAAAGTAGCAGCAGGCATTTTGTCATCATGGCTAACAAACAGAAATCTGTCTGGACAGCCACTGGAATTTGAAATATGGGTCATCCCAGCTTCCTTTCCATACTAAATCCTATGAGAACTGTTGCACTTCAAATGTAGTATCACCAGTAGAGTACGTCAGCAACGCTGCTTTAAAATACCTTCTTTACTCTTTCATTAGGACTAGATCTGGCTGAGGAAATGTCTGAAGCCTTTCATGAACTGGTCAATTATTAAAGCTTCACCTAAATAAGGAAGAATGAAATGCAAACAACTGTAAATAGACGTGAATAGGAAGTTATTTTTCCAGCTATTAAGAATGCATGTATCTCTCGCTAACATTAGGTTCTGCCAAAATAAAATTAATTAAAGTGTTTGAATTTGGGGCTGAGAGTAAAATGCTGCTAATCTTAGGCAAGTAGCTCTAAATGACCCTGGCTGAAAGAGCCAGGAGCTGCTTAGGAAGGCACAATGCAGTTTGCTTCCTCCTTTATCATCACTGACATCACATTGCATAACATTTCTGCATCTGTTCCTTCATCTGTAGTGTTTTTCCCAACACGATCCTCAGAGACAATGCACTAACTGCTACAGTTAGTGGCATCTATACATACATTTTCTGAATAATAATTTGAATAAGATCAACATCTGTGCAAGCAACCAGAGGAAAAGAAAAGGCAGATTTGGTGTGTAAGACTCAAAATTAAAATAAAATGCAATTTAAAATGGTGTTTTTTTTTAACAGAACCAGGATTTTTTTTCCTATGTGCTGCATAAACTGACCTATTGAATTCAACTGCATTTTATGTATAGAAGGATACTGCAGAATACTGGAAGCTAATTTTTGAGCCATTCTGTGGCACCATCACAATTTCCAGGCAGCAATTACTCAACAGTAATAGTTCCCCCCTGCTTCTAGCAGATGACTGTTAATGCTCAGGATCAAGAAATGCTTGATAGTATTCCATTAAGAAACAGGGAGGACCATTAGTTTAATTTTACCTTATATTAGTGCAAATCAGCACATGTTTAAGGCCATCACAGATATGGCTGTGTATTTTCTTATGCATTTCATATGTTCACAGTCAAAAGTATCTCTCTGTTTTCAAAACCCTGAGAACACATACACCTCCAGCAATGAAGGTACATGTATTTACATCCATGTACCAGCCAGACTTGCCTTCTGCAAGTATTTTGGTATTAATTATGCAAAACATCTTACATGTATGTGAAAATCAAGGCCACCTTTATCTGAGTCTCTCTGCTGCTTGGTGCATAGTCTGCACTCAGAATGCAGTATATTTCCGCATATCCTTTCATGATGTGAAGAGTTTTAGCTTGCCTGTTTCTACAGGCAGCTGGCTCTTTACTGCTCCCCAGGTGTGAGGGCACGGTAAGAGCTGACTCTTCACATTTGATGGTCCTACTCAGCCTGAAACATCGTCTAATTATATGATTTGTGTAGTATTTCATGTGGTTTCAAGTAAATTATGTGGACAATGGCAAATCTCAAGTCCTGTGACCAATAATGAGGTCTATCATCCTTGACCGAGTATATTTGTCCTGACAATCCCAACCAGTTATGAGCACAGCAGAGAGGTTCATGGCAGCTTTTCTGCCTGAACCAGAGAAACCACAGCCATTGTATTTAGAATCATAGAATCATAGAATGATTTGGGTTGGAAGGGACCTTCAAGATCATCTAGTTCCACTCCCACTGCCATGGGCAGGGACACCCTCCACTAGACCAGGTTGCCCAAAGCTCCATCCAGCCTGGCCTTGAACACTTCCAGGGAGGGGGCATCCATGACTGCTTCATTTATGGCTTCGTCAGTCAATGAGTATAGCTCCACAAAAAAAGAGGTANTTTGATGTAGCCCAGGACATGGTTGGCTTTCTGGGCTGCAAGCACACATTGCTGGGTCATGTTGAGCTTCTCACCCACCAACACACCCAACTCCTTCTCCTCAGGGCTGCTCTCAGTCCATTCTCCGCCCAGCCTGTAGTTGTGCTTGGGATTGTGCTGACCTATGTGCAGGACCTTGCACTTGGCTTTGTTGAACTTCATATGGTTCACACAGGCCCACCTCTCAAGCCTGTCAAGGTCCTTCTGGATGGCATCCCTTCCCTCCAGCATGTGAAAGGGCAGGAAGGAATGCAAAGGCCACAAGGAGAGAAACTGAAGTGTGTTTATGACACTTGCTTAAAAGTGGTTGTAGGTAACTAGAAGGAGTTGCTTTTGACTCCTGAGTAACAAAGCCAACAGTCAGCTGAGCTGGCAGGCTGTGAAGATAGCAGTGCCAGTCATCTCTCTATCACTCCCCGAGATGTTTGCCTTCAAGGCTGTCTTGCTGCAAGGGAGATTTTTCACTGTGAGACTGGGCAACCAGTGCAGCAGACTTTCCTAGTTCCCAGGGGGAGACCAGTTATATATATAAAAAAACAGAGACTCACGTCGTGTTTCATAGTCCCCTTAGCTCCAGATGGACAGAAAACTCACTGGTAGTCCCTGCTAACTGACAACATGATTGTGGATCAGCCTACTGCTTGGTGACAAAGAAATGAAGAAAATGACTGAAAATACCTCCAAAATTGCATGTGGCCTGAGATCTGAAATGATATTCCCTAGCTAAGACCATAATCCCATGGCTTTTGTTCTTTTTTATTGACTAAGATTTTCCCACTATGCTAACATGATTTAAAGTTATTTTGCTTGGCAGTAAGTAGATGGACTTTAATATGTTAATGTTATTAATAATACTTGGCACATAGCTGACTCCTTCCATCAGACTCTCATGGCCCTTGGTGAATGAAAGCCTGACATACTTCCCTGGAATGGCAGGCTTTAGGTCAGCACTGCACAGAGATGCTGTGTGGGATCTGGGAACATAACCCTGATCGCTGATTCCCAGAATTTACAGCTAGATTGTAAATTGGATTACAAGTTCACACAAAAGAGAAGAAGTAGTAACGCCCTTTATATCCCTGCCTGCACAGTGGTCACTGCATGGTGGATAATGATTTATTGCTTATTTGGAACTGTAGTAAATTAGTATTCTTCACCTGGCATGAGAAGGAAGAAGGGGGAAAGAGGTTAGAAGCAGATGCAGCACCTTGTAAACCAGCATATCGCACTATTTTCTTGCCTGAAAATCATGCTCTGACCTTGAAAGCACTGCCCTCTCAATTTCTTGAGAATGTACCTCTGTCATGCACTAATTAAATCCTTCTAAATAGGCCAGGAGGACACGTGGGCACATGAAGTTACCACATGCCACCTGATCCACAGCAACTGTGCATGTGTTTGTTGGTCACGGTGACTGTGAGATCCTGTAGCTCACTTCTGGAAGTAAGCAGACTTGGGTCACTTTGCATCTCTGGGGTTTCAAAAGCTGCACCCAGGTCACTGAGGCAACTGACTTCATGAGCTCAACTGGGAGCATAAGACTGGTGTTGCTGCTGGTAGTCTGAGTTAAATGTAATGTGATTTTTTTATTATAAGACCACATTTAATGAAATCTGTAATCGTACTTGACCATTTTCAGAAAATAAACTTATTTCAAAGAAGAGTTAGAATAATCTTTTATCTGTGTGGTGAATTGCCCATTCACAGCATTAAAAAAGTTCAAAAAAACCTGGGATGAAGCTACAAGTCCATCTATGTCAATACTTTGTTCAAGCTCATGGCTATAATGACATGTCTTTTCCATGACTTGTTTAAAATCAGACAGTTGTCTCAATCTATTTCTAAAAGTACAAGTGTCTACACTAAGTAAATAAATAGCAATGTAATTACAACTGACACATGCATTTTGCATTGCTGTCGTCACAGCATTTCCTCTCTAGGGCTTTGATGCAGGAGTTATTGAGCCAGGCAAACACTTGATCACACCCTCTGCAAATAGGTCAACACATGCACAGAACGGCTGTGTGTGGATGTGGTTGAGGAATTAAATTTAGCCTCTGGATTTACCCCGTGATTTGACAATAGCTTATTTTTTCTAGGAATCAAATCTGGTTAATTAATGTATAATTTAGAAAGAAGACCAGAGAAATTCATACCACAAGGTGGCTTCAAGATAGATAAGTATCTAGAATCTAAATAAAATTGTATGTTTTTTAATGGAAACATAAAAAGACATAGCTATTTTAAACACCTGTTCTAGGAATTGGGGATGCTTCAGTCCTTTCCATATAAGCACCTTTATTTTTTGTTGTACCTGCAAAACAGCATCTTTAACCAGAACATCTTCTGTGTGAGGTCCTCAGATAGCCACCCCTGTAAACTTGACAAACTGCTGCAGTGAAGTGGCATATTTAGCATATTTTTGACACATCATCTTGCTTATATCTTGTCAACTGAGAAGGAAAAAGAATATCACAAACCTTCTCAATCCATCACAAGTCAACAAACAGAGATATCTCTAGGTGTCTCCAGTATGGGTATTATGACCCTGTGTGTCTATGGCTGCAATCAGTGCAGATACAGCCAGCTGAGCTAACTGAGTTCAGACTGTGATTCATGTCCAGCAAATATTGACAACTAATTTAGGATAAGATGAATCACACCAAGAGCTCCATTGACTTCACTGGCTAGCTCTGCCCTGACAGCAAACGGAGGGCAGGATGACTTGCACATACACAGGTGCCTGGATACAGTCGGAAGAATCCCATCACTACAAGACTAGTAGTCTTGATATTCAGGTAAATCTTTCTGGAATTATTGTTTTTAGACACCAGTATTACTGTCTAGATTATTCATTGTGAAAATACAGAAATAAATCTCCTAAGGTTTTAAAGACTTAAATACATGCTTAATTCTGTTTAGACTCATTGAAGTAAAGGTTTTCCAGTGTTAAGGTTTTCTTAAGGTTTTACTGGAAACTGAAAATTATTCACTGTTACAAATATTCCCTCCCCACTCCCCTCAAAAAACAAACAAACAAACACCCCCAAAACCACAACAAAAACCCAAACTGAACAAACAAAAAAACCCAAAACCTGACAGTTTTTCTATGATTCTGTCCTGTCCGTTTAGGGTTTGGTCCATGACATTCAAAGGCACAGAGGCCACATTGCACTAATCACCAATGAAACATGACGGAGTGAGGATTACAGTTCTTTATTTACAGAAGTTGTTTTTGAGATTTCATCCAAGGTTTCTCTGTGTGGTCTATTTATTCATAAAACATAAGGGGAGGTTGTGGGAAAACATCTCAAAGTGGAAAAAGGATAGTTAAAACAGTAAGAGTGCATGATGGTGTCTGAAAATATCTCTTTTCCCTTATGGTCAGTATTTTCTTGTTCATCTCAGAGGCCGATCTCTCAAAGAATCCTCTGTGCTTGTGTCAGTGGAATATGTGGGGCTCAGGACAGTCATCTGGCTTTGCTCCAGCAAGACCCTGCCTTGATGGAAACCACAAAACCAGCTCTGGCCTTGGTTTTTCTTTTTAAGTATTATTCATTCTCTTTCATTCCTCACATAAATGCAGAATGATGTAACTGAAGAGACTTGAAGACAATGAGGAAAACTCAAAGTTAAACAAAAAGGTTATATCATTAATATGCTTCAAGAAAAGACAAAGTTATGGACTTAGTTTCTGTGAGATGGTTATAAAACGCAGTTGATGCCTTAGTATTTTATAAGTTTTCTCATTGCTTTCCACTGACCCGGTTAAAAAGCCAGTTAGTTTTCTTAGTCATTTCACACAAATGCTTCTTATTAACATGTAATTTTTATGTGAACTGTTTTCTTTTTATTTGAAATTAAAAGTGCAGTGTTTTGGCATAGATAATCTTTCTGACCACCTCATTAAAATGACAGTAAAATTTCTGTGATGGGGTATATTATTGTTCAAAGAAGGACTTTATGGGCCATATTGGTGTCACAGTCCAGCAGAATCATGTATATAAATCTTCAACAACCAAACACCTATAAGAGAAAACCTCCAAGTGCACAGTGGTCTTTATTAATAATACCCATGCCTTACGCAGATGTAATGAGATACTGCAGTATTTTGCCGTTACTAGAGAAGAAAATAATACCGTCATTCACTGGAAACAATGCAAAAATAATGGCTTTGTTTTGTTAATTCTTGTCTGTAAAATTGCTGCAATGAGTATAACAAGGTGGCCAGCTGTTGCTAATAAGGCTGCAATGTTTAATGTAAAGCTACCAGTAATATGTTAATGTGTGTTGTCATTCTTGCTCACCTTATCTGATGATTTTGACACTGTCTGAAAAAACAGGCAGAGGTAATTTACTTTCTAGTCCTGCCAAGAATTATGTATATGCAGTACAGAGGCTGAATGTCACCATAATTTCTCCATGGGCTTATCTTTGGCCTGACCCAATGTGTATTGAGACTTGCTGATTTTTTTATAATTATTTTAATGGGATCTGAATGAGGCTTCTTATTTAGGGAAAAATCATGCAACATAATAAAGACTTTTAGAACTACTTTTGTAACTCAGGTGGTATTGAAAACCCAGAAATGGGTTTCTGGTGTCTGTCCTGGTGCCTACATAAAAGAAGTCAGAAAATTCTTTCATATGTTAAGATAAGGCAATGGTTAGACAAGGATTAGGAAAATCCTCATTTCATATTACAGCCCCCCAACAAAGTTTTAAAGGAATAGCAAGCAAAAGGCTTGCTTGACCAAAACATTTTAAACTTATGCTTACATTTTAAGTATATTAGTGGTTTTACTGACATCGGTGAAGCATGTCTTCAATTTCAGTAGAAGGAAAGAAATATATAGTCTTTGGGCTAGATGTAGCGACTATTTCATTTACTGTGGCTGGTGGCCACTGGTTGACTTAACACTATCAGTGGACAATAGTATTGTGTTTGCTTGTGTGTAACCTGTCAAAGGTGGAGGAAAGGTTTTGCTGGTCCTCTGCAGAGAGACAGAGTCTCCACAGATGATGTGCCAGGTGGGTTTCTTTGAAGACACGTGTGGCAAGTGGATTTCCTTCCTAGTGTGTTCTTTCTCCATTGCAAGACTGACCTGGTCATTAGGTACAGGATAAGAGGCTAAAATCAATTATGAAAGTGATGTTCCGTAAAAGGGCAAAACACAAGCTCTATGCCTTCTCCCACATTCAGATCTCATGAAGTGCTGTGGAACAACCAGAAAAATGTATGTCAATAGCTGTATTATTGCCCATGTGTAACTGAATAAAATAAATGACCTTGATAAAAGGTCCATCAACTTGCTAAGCTGCAGTTTTTGTCACTAGATGGCAGAAAAAGATGAGTTATCTTGTATGATTAAACTAGGTTTTTAACACATGAACAGGATGAACTAAGTCTCTGTATTGTAGCTGACCAGAAACAATGCAAAACCCACTTGCTAAACTCTGCTTTGCTATCCCCATATTTAAAAAACACATTCTAACGTCCTGTTCATAACATGGGATTATGGTGCCCTCTTCTAAACCTGCTTCCCTGCTACAATTATTAAAGCTGAAACACAACATTGTAGATCCTTTAGTGTAAAAAGCAGCAGAGAATAGAGGAAGTATATTTAATTACTATGTGTGGGAAAGCCCATTGCTTGTATTTACTTTGCTGGTTAATAGTGACGTTGGGTAACTGAAGGACCAGTGACTCCTTCCTTGCACATCCAGACACCCTGCTGAGTTCAATGGGAACATGAAGTGTGGAAGATCAGGGCTCTGTCCAAAGCAACCTCAAGTCAAGGGGAAGATTCCCATCAACTTCTCCAGGGCTGGGATTAGTCCTAGCAAGGAGCGGTCCTTTGAACAATAAGCATTCAGCACTGAGTAGCCAGCACAGGGTGCTGGGGGTTTGCAAAGCACTAAACAAATAAATGACAGACATTCCATTTCTCATTTGCCCCAGGGTTACACACACGTGCCTTACTTGGGAAAGATCAGAGCTTTTCCCTGGGAGGCCAGCCACACAGATTGAGAAAGCCACAGTAGATAATCTCTGCTTATCCTTTCCATCAAAAAAGCTCAGCTGTAAAAGCTTCTTCACATATGCAATGGATGCAAGAGCATTCTGGGGATAGGCTTTATTTTGTGCCCATCACTGGGCTTTTCCTGGATGTTTGATGATTCACATCACCCTGCCATGGTCAGTTCCCATTAGACTGCACAACATGATAAAGCTTGTCCTGACTGGCATGCACACAAACCAGCGTGGGGCATCGTAATGTTATGTGCCTGCTTCAGTAGTTCAAAGAGATGCATTTTCCACTCATCCCTGGGAGATCTATGTAGCACCAATGGTTCACGGAAGCACTCTCACTCCATGGACCGGTCTGTCCCATCCGGCCTTGGTTACAAGTGCCATCCAGATTATTTTGTTATTTTAGCTCCTAACAGACTTTCACGCATGCTCAAAGTTCCCGGTGGGACAGCCAGATTTGGTGGATGGCCAGTTGTGTGGGTCAGGGAGCTGTAGAGAAAAAGGAATAAGACATCCCACAAAACTTGAGGTGCAATCAAAATATAGAAAATTTGCATTGCACTGCCTGACCAATGACTGACCCTAATCAGGTTCACAACCAGGCCAAGAATCTAATGCACCTGGCTAGTTTTTATTTTTGTATTGAGTAAATGAGTCTTATTAAAGCTCCTAATAAATGAGGAGCTTTACAACGGCAGTCAGCATAACCTATGACTATTTTTTCTTTTATAATGGTACTCGTGACATTTGGGTTCAGGCTAGTACAAAACAAAAACCTTGATTATAATTGACTAAGATAAGGGTGAAACTAGTACTTCAGTGAATGTGATGAGTCTCAGGCTATGGAGCCCTGCAGAAAGTTGCTGTTTGCTATGGCAAGCAATCCCAACGTACGAACACATATCCAATTCTTTTTAGTGCAGTGCTTTTCAGAGGACTTAAAAAAATGCTGAATTTTCTTTTTTCTGAAAGAAGACCAGGAAGAGGTCATGAAGACAAAATAAATAAATAAATAATAATAATTTAAAAAAATTTTTTTCTTAACTAGAATGTTGTGCCACAGTTAGGGTAAATATAATTGTCTAGTTTCATACTAAAACATTCTTGCTTAATGACTCTCACTACATTTTTGCCATCTGGTTTATCAGTTGCAATAGTCAAGCAAATGAAATATAACAGCAGACAATTGTCAGAGCTTAGATGTGGGAAGGTCACAACAGAAGCTCATAGCTGGTGGTGAAGACCTGGTTGCTGCTGGGAATCAGGTTCCTGGGAACCTGCACAGCCATTAGTCGGGACGTTGTAGGTATCTTCGAACTGGTATTACAGCATCTCCCTGGAAAGACACAGCTATTTCAGGGATTATAATTCCTGTGATGCTTAAACCAAGCAAACACTAGTACAGAGAAATATCAAGGTCTTACTATTGCTTGCACCTGATGTATCCTAAAACACCAAAGCAGTTCAAAATTGACTCAATTCCATCTCATACATTTCTCCTCTGTAGAGGTGTTTTAGAAGTGGGGTTTGGAATAATATTCTGGCTCAGACAACCTGATATGCTGCCTAGAAATTAATCCTAATGTAGTTCTACAAACATGAAGAAAAATTTGGTAGAGATGCTTTTGCCTGCTGTGGGGAAGAAAAAAAAACTCATTTATTTAACAGGGATAGTTACACTGTTCTTTAGAAAGTGAGGAGTATCCAGCTGGAAGATCTGGATGCTGACATGGTACTGTGAAGCAAACGCAAGTTGAAAGGCCTGTAGTGCATCTGCAGTGCACCACTGCCTGTTGTCTCCATATACGAGTTTCTTCGCTCTCCCTCTGCGTGGATTTCTTTTGGAAATGACATTCACAAACCTCACAACCATCTTCTCCTAATTTCAAGAACACCTCTTGGAGCTTACCTTTTCCAGGCAGAATGGGACATCCCTTACAAAGCATAGATTTAAGGAAAACCTCTAGTCCTCCTCCAAATCAGAGCCTCGTTGCTTGTGCTGTTCTGCCATTCTCCTCAGCAGAGAGCAGTCACAGTGCATGCTAGCTGGCAACTGTTGTGCTGCTTGAAGGTGCAGCACCATCCCTAGAGCAAAGTATAGATTGAAGAGGTGACATTGCTTAGCTGGTTTCATCAATGAACATCATGCTTATGAAATTTGCCATTGTGGAAAATGAGCAATGGATCACTGCAGATCAGTTTAGTGAGTCTTGGTAACTACATGGTCTTCTAGGTAGTGATCTGAAACCACTAATCCCTTGTTTGCTGATAAAGACAATTTTTTTCTATTTTTTTTTTCCCTAACCTACCATTTCAGCGAGGCAGAGATATGTAACTGAGTTGAAGATTTCAAGCCCTTTTAATATTTGCAAAAGGCCTGTTAAAATGGAGTTATAATAAGAGCACTAGTGAAAAATCTTGTTTTGTTTCTTGATTCCAATGTTCTTCTCCTGGTCTGTTCTTCCAGGATGTTTGAAGCTGAAGTACAGCTTTACCCTCTGAAACTGCAGGAGAACAAACACAGCTTTACTGCTCTCACTTGACACAGATGTTAACAATTAGTTTATACTTATTGGCATTAATTGCTATAGTGGACACAAGGAGAGGCTACATTATAAGCTTCGTGGGACTGTTTAAAGATTTTGCAACCTTTTTAGTCATATTCAAGCTACTCTGTCCAAAGGCCTGGAGTCCCCAGTGAAAACAATGATTTCTTCTGCCAGTTCTCAGAAGCATGTTACAGGGCAGTGCACACTTTGCCTCTACATCGAGTTAAAGAAAGGATGACTTTTATTCAGACTAATACATTTGATAGAAATGGTGTGATTTTACTCTTGCCTGTTAGAAAGGCATGCAGGTAAAGGAGTATTCTGCTCCTCTGTGAGATGTCTGTTATGCTTCTGATTTATAAAGCAGGAGGAAATTTTGCCACTAACTGCTCCAGAGGGTGTAGAAATAAAGGGAAGATCAGACTATAATCACAACAGTCATTTAGATAAATTGCCTTTGTTTGAAAACAAACGCCAGTAACTGAGAGAGAAAATAACTCAAATCTAGACAAAAGAAATAATAATTTTTGCAGACATTTCATGGCAGGACTGACTTGTGTCAGGCTTCATAATCTAAGTAGGGTTGAGCCGAGTCTGTGTCTGCAGTGAGACCTCCCAAGAAACATATACACAACCAAATGCATTGCTATTGATTTAGTAAATGATGTTTTTCTCACTGAATCCTAGCGGATCCCCAGCTCAAGCCTGGTAAGCTGTGAGGGGGACATCTGCTCTATGATGAAGCCACAGAATACTTCTGGACGTTTAAAGCTCTGCAGTCCCTTTCTCAAATTCCCATCTCTTTGGCCCCATATTGTCATAGGCAATTGCAGTCTCCTTCCACTGACTCCCTCTTCTCTCCAGACTTTTACTCTGAAGCTCCTATGCCACCTCTCATTTTGTACAATCTCTTTTCCTGGGAAGCCAGCTTCTGCACCCAGCAAACCCAGGATATATGCTCAGACAGCAGGACCAGATCATTTTATTTTCAAATACAGATGTGCTCTGCTGTTTCATGTTTTTTGCCCCTGGCTGAGATGTTTTCAAATACTCACATAGCTGATTCTTTTCCCTGTTTCAAATTGTTGCTCAGACCTGATCATTGCAAAAATGCAGCCATGACTAGGCTGTTGATGACTATCACACTGCCTGATGCTGCCCATGGTTTCTTTACCTTCTCCCAGCTGTGTCCATCACCTGCCTTAGGGCTAGATCTGTTGACACTTTAGGGTAGGATCTATCTTTTAGTTCTTTATTTTTGCTGGCAACAGAGCAGGAAGAATCCCCATCCTTGAATTAAATATTGGCAGGAATTCACAAACTGAATCAACTGAATCCAAACCCACAAGAATTAAAATGGCCCGTAAAAGCAATGGGATATAAATGATCCATGTGTTCATTTAACTTGGAAATGAAAAGAAGTTCTTACAGGCTGAGTGGAGAGAGCTCCCAGCCCAAGAAATGAGGAAAAAAGAGGAAGATGTATATTTTTATGAAGGCGATTCGGATGCTTGCAATAGAAGTGTCTGACCTCAGCGGTCTCTACCGGGTATAGGTTCCTGCTCCTTGATTTGCACATGTCTCAAAGATCTAAAAACAAAATTATAATCCTAGTTTTCCTTTTCTTGCTTGCAGACAGTGGCAATGTCTAAAGGCAGACTTGAACTCCTGCACTGGATCTCTGGGTGCTAAGGGCTCTGATGTGAGAGTTGTGTAGTGGGAGCTGTATGTGAGGTAATAAGCCTTGCTGAGAGGCAGGATGTATTATCCAGGGCACAGACTCTGCATGAAGCTAGCTATAAAGCTTCCAGACTGGGTTTGGTTTACATCTGACCCATTTCGAGCATGGGCAGGGTAACTCATGTCTGTCTTCACCCATTCCCACACCCACATGGGTAATACATACACAGCACCCCTTTCCGCTGTGCTGCCAGTGGGACATTTGTTTTTATGAATAATGGTATACATCAGGTCCAATCTCTCTTTTCCATCAGTTCATGTTACAGACCTTGGAAACCAACCAGATCCTCTATTGTCTAACTGAGGCCCCGTATATAAAAGGTCTGCGTTAGCAGGGGGACTTGCTGCAGGAACATGTTTTCTGGCTAATGGAAATCATCAAAGCGAAAATGCTCATAAGCTTATTTCTGTTGAAAAGAACAAATTGCTCTTAATGGTTTTCAGCTTTTGATCAACTTATGAGGCATTTTTCAAATTAACCCCGTATGGCAGGGATTCGGTGTGCAGACCTCTTGTTTTCTGGCATGTTGTCTGAATCCCGCAGGCATGGGACAGTCAGGAGTCACAGGTGGACAGCAGTGAGACTTCCCAGATGCTTTTGAATATATAGCCTCCTGATCCATGAAGAAGAAACATAAATTCATAGCTTAGCAGACAACCGTTAGAATGGCACTTACATATATTGGATACTCTATGAACACTTTGTGTGGCAGAGCAGAAGAAAATAGCTCAGAGTTAATTCTGGTCCTTGGATGGCTCAGAAAGAGACAGTTAACCCCTCTTAATGGGTGTGTTTAATTAGGACACTTTTCTTTAGCCTGGAAGGTGAAGAACTTCAAATAGAAAGAAAATCATATTTTTAGGGCAAAATATAATGATTAATATCTTCTTTCTGTAGAAGAAAGAGTTTACTTAACTAATAAAATAGATAAAGTCTGCAGCACAGAGGCATTATAATGTGAAATACATATCACAGTCAAAAGTATTTGCTCGCAATCTACTTTGGCTAGTAAGGAAATACGAGTGCAGTCTGTGCCTGAAATAAAAGGAAGAGTGTGTGTGCTTGCATTGAATACAGCACAAGGAAACTGCTCACCTCCATGACTTAATAGTCTCACCAGGGTCTGCCTTTGCCGGACAGTATCTGCTACTCCTAGAAGTGTTGTGCTGGAGACACTGATTGTCCTGCAAAATGCTTCCTGAAAAATGAATGCTGTTTCTTCCCTGGATTCAACTGTTTGCCAATTTGCTAATGATCAGTTGGAGGTTACTCTAGTCACACGTGAGTGTTATGTACCTTGGCTGAAACGGAAATCACAGATGTGTAAAGACCAAGTCAGGAGGAAGTCCTCCATGCAAGCATTCAGGAATGGTTTCATGCCTGTCGATATAACCCCTGTCAAAGTCCTGGGGGTATGTCCTAATTGCCTTTGCAGGAATTGCTGCACTGTAAATAGGAGACAATATTGTGTCATAGCTATAATAGACTACACATGGTGGTCTCCTTCACTTGCGCAGAGCCTTTTTTTGGATCTGTATATAGGGAAATGTGAGAAGTCAAGAGTGGACAAAAGCTCTAGATCTTTTGTACTTCCTAGAGTATTTGTACTCCCTCTGTAACCATGTCTTAATTCATTTGAATAAGACTTCACAGGGATCTCACTTAGGTATGCATGATTAGTGTAGTTTATTTCCAGTTCTATTTTTCATACTACATCAATATCTTATTATAACTTTTCCTAGCTGTGCACTATTTGGTTTGGAAATATCTAGAATACTGGCTTCAGATATTGCCATTTCCTTTGGAATACTTTGTATTCATTACTAATTTATAAAGATCTCATTCTTTCCGTGCTTGTATCTCGAAAAGAGGATTACTCTGCATTATTACGTACATAACCCATGACAAAATAGCCACAAGTATTTTAAGGAATATTAGACTATTTAATAGGAATGATTATGTTGCGCAGTTTTAGGGAGAGAATATAAAAGACTCAGATGGTCTCTCTGGAATTGCAAAGATTAAAAACAGTCAATGATGAGGAAAATTAATGCCTCCTTATTAAGCAGAGCCATATGAACATCACATTTTCCAAGAAACAGAGCTTGTAACTGAGGAAGCTAAAATGCTCAAATTGTGTTGGATGGAACAGGAATTTATTCCATGTTATTCCAGGAAATTAAGAGTGTTTTTTGTTTTTGTAAAGCAAAAAAAAAGTTTTAGCCATCAGACTTCAAGCAAGAACATGGTAGCCTGGTAGTCATTAACATCAGTGTTTATGGATTAGACTTAATCATCCAGTTATGGATCATTATTTTCCATATGATGTCTAAGCTAATATAATGCTTGAGTGTCAACAATGACATGATAGGAATAGATTTTGATCAGACAAAGAATGGGATATTATCCAGCTCTTAAGGGATATGATCAGTAGTAAGCTAACTGATGAATGAAGCTTATGAAGCCTTCAAATGGTAACAAAAATTTATACTTACTGCTGTAAGATCCAACCAACTCTGCTGCAGTCATCACAGTTCCTATGTCGGATGGTCTTACTTACTATGTGGTGCCAGTGCAATAAAAATTTCTTTCAGGTACTGCCACATTTACCTGCTAGCATGCACTGATCATTACTGAAGTCACGTTGGAGCACAGGAAGCTCATTTTGAAGAACAGCTTCTGGAAGAGAAAATGTGAATTGTGGTACTGCCATGAGGACCTAACAATGAAATTAAGACCGTCATGTACTCACAGTAAACCTGCAAATGAAACAGATAATACAAGCAAAGATGAAAGAAAAAGGAACATCTCTAGGAGTGAGAGGGAGAATGGCGCAGTTCTCAGCAAACTACATCTTATCCAGAAAAATCACTCTCTTTGTTTTGCTTAACCACCCTTTGTGTTTCCAGTGGGGCCAGAACCTCACCCCCCTGAGCAAACAGTACCATTTATCTGTTTGGTTGATAGTATAAACCCCTAGATTATGTACAGCAGGGTACACAGGCAGACAGCACAGCCAGAGTGTGTATCGACTGAAAGAACAAAAGAGCAGCAGGAACAGCAACTACAGCTACAGCTGGAGCAGCCACTCCAAGAGAAGAACAGGAAAGCCAGCAGCTGTTTCTGCTCCCTGTCCTAGGTCTGGGCAACTCAGACTTCCAGAGTATGACCTCCTCATCACCTTAGGGAAGAAAGGGGGGTTTTTCATTTTTTAAAAAAGATTAGGTAATGACAAACTGGAAACCTTTCTGAAGATTGTTCAGATGTATTCCTTTCCCAGTCGTGTTCACTGGCACAGGCCATCACGACAGAGGTCTGCTTTCCAAAGGGCTCTGAGCTTCATATCATGAAGATTTTTGTAGTGTACTGAAAACACCCCTTTTGGACCCACCATGATGTTGTAAAAGAGGTCATAATGATTAGACTTCTGGCAGTCTGAGCTTGCAGACACATGCCTTGGGATGAGAGGGATAGCACTGAAACAGTTTTCTCATATTGCCTGGTACCACACAACATCCCAGCTAGGGGAAGTAAATGTCATGAGGAACTTTTTTGGGGTGGAAGAGAATGCAAGACTCATGAGGAACTCCTGGGAAAGGTCTTCTCCTTGACAGCTGGACCAGGAAAAGCCAGTGCTTATAAGGTTCCGAATGAATCTGAATTTACTCTAAGCCAGAGAGATGAACACATCCAGGCAGAAATGGCAAATGTGGTGCTGCCTGAAGCTGGAAGTGCTCTCATTAGCCAGAGAGACACCTTTTGCTCTGTTTTTTAGGAATGGCTATTTTATTTGATAAACAGACTCCTTTGTCTTATCAGACATTCACCTTGTCCTTTGTGACCCAGTGCTGCATTTGAGATGTCCTAAAAGGAAACAGAAGATGTGTATTTGTCCAGAGCTTTAACACACCCAAGTTAGAAGCCCAGCAGTGCCATAACTTACAGTACTCATGGAGCAAGGTGATGATGACTGCATGGTGACATTTACAGGCAGTGAAAGCATTGCATGTATAATGGTGGAGGGGATGTAAAATTTGTAGTGTTCTCTCTGTAAAGGCCTTTGCATCTCTGCTCTTTACAAGAGAAATAGCTCCTCTATATGTAGCCTACAATTTTCTGTTCCAGGAATTAGCAGAAATTCATTTTCCCTCAGCAAACGTGAACTCTGAGAAGCTTCAGAGATGCAGCCAGCCAAGAGCTGAAGGAGACTCCAGTCCGTACTGTACTTCCCCTGAATCACCCACTCTTCACTCGTCATGTCTTACTGACTAACCCTGGAGTGCCGTGAAAGCAAGATGCTAATTCCCAGCTGTGGGTCTATATGACTTTTTTATTGCTGAAGCCAACTCAAAGTGCAATCAATATCCAGTCATTGTCATAAGGTAAGATGCTGTTCAGTCTTTATATCAGGTTATAATCACTCAAAGATCAGCCTTCCTTCCCGTCTGAATTTGTTAGCTGCTGCTGAAACCTGTTTACACCAAGTTAGGACTGACATGGCAGGTCACTTTATGTTTCAACTCTGTCCTGGAATGCAATTAATATCAATATTCCCATCAAAAACTCGTGCTTGTACTGCTGAGGTGGACCAGCCAGGAGCAGATGAAGGTCCAGAGTTAATACATCATTTTCCCCTGATTTCTGACTCAATCAACACAGTGGATTGATCTGGAAATAAGAGAATGCAAGTGGACAAGGGCAGCCCAGCAACTACTGAAGGAGACCACCACAGAGAAAGTTAGGGCAGTTAGGACCAGTAAGGATAATATGACATT
Organism: Aramus guarauna; assembly: GCA_013400195.1. NCBI lineage: Eukaryota > Metazoa > Chordata > Aves > Gruiformes > Aramidae > Aramus > Aramus guarauna. The sequence continues at coordinate 45,515 of VXBL01004984.1, forward strand.
GTCAAATACACAATAATTTCTCCTCTTATCTGTGCCCTTCAGAAGACAATATCTGTGTGAAATGCAGTCTTTCTGTCTGTCCATATATCTGTCCATTGATCACAAAAGGAAGACATCAAAGAACTCAGAAAAGTTCTGTAGAGAATTCATTGAATTTTCTTTGATCATACGATATTGATATATGGAAGTATTTCAGTACATCTGTACCTACTCTTCCTTGCTTATGCACAATATTTTTTTTTATACTTTGATTCCCCAATGGCAATTAACCACTCCTTTTTCTGTCTTGTTTTCCCATTGTTTTTCCCTATCCTTCCTATTCTTCCTACACTCCTCTTGAACTGTCAAGGCACCTCCTGTTATTCTTACCCCTAAGACTTCATTTTCACTAGGGAGAAAGAAGGTATTCTTAAATCAAGGCAGAGGACTTTGTACACTAAGATGAGGTAAAATCCTAGGGAAGAAAGTTTAATTCTGATAGATGTTGGCAGATCTGATTAAAGCCTAGGGCAGCCCCAGGGTTTGCTTTGACCCACTAACCTCTGCAAAAGCTATCAACTACTTTGTCTTCATTAGGGATAAGCACTGTGGTAGCTAATTCAAGTTAGAAATATATCTTTTCTCCTAGGGAAGATACAACCTTAACATCTCTGACTTGCCAATGATTTATAACTCATTTGCCGTCAAAGACTCTGCTGCCAGCCTGCCCACATGGGCTCAGCCTTATTATTGTGCTCAGTGAGGATTAGGAAGAAAAAGGATTAAATATAAACTCTGCACACATTTCAAGTAACTTGTATTTTCTGTGTTATTAATAGATTGAAGCAAGAGTTTGGATCTTACTATAGCTGAGATCTCAGATTTTGGTTTGGTACCTTTTGTGTCTCCAGTTTTTCTGTTTGTATCTCAGTGGTAGATGTACAGCACATGCAGAGAAAATTTCACATTAAATAGAGATTTTGGCAAAAAGAGTGAGGGTATTATAATCAATGCAGTAATGGATTTATGTTTTTAATCACTGGACCATAAGCAATCCAAACCCTTTAGCAATCTGTCTTCCTTATAGAATGTTTTTGAGGTTTTTTTATTGTTTAATGTCCTGGGAAGCCAACATTTGCTACACTGAAATACAAGAAAGATATTTAACTCACCAGAAAGCAGTAGATTTTTAAATATAACTTTTAAATTCAAATAATTCTGATGAACTGTAATAAAGAAGCCTTTGACCAGTTCCCGGGGCAGAAGAAGTAGGACTTGGTATCTAACCTTGCCCATATACAGTAGCTAAAGATGTCCTCAGAGGAGAAAACCAGTATAAGTATTTGGTATCACTTAAATCTCAGTGTCGCCCAAGTTCGATAGTTTGAGAGGGATTAAGGAGGTCACTGGCTGTCTGCTGTCCCTTTGTCAGTGATGAGCGTGATGTCCTGCCAGGAGCAAGGTAAACATGTAGCATTTCTTTTTCATGGTTTATCAAATCCTGTTTTTTTTACTTCTGATATTGTGCATGTTGTACTAAAACCACGTAAAGCTGTGTTCAGTCAGAGCTTCATAGAGCCNCGTTTTTTTTACTTCTGATGTTGTGCAGGAAATATCCAGCAACCTTGCTCAGTGATACTAAAACCAGGTAAAGCTGCGTTCAGTCAGAGCTTCATAGAGCCGGTGTCAGATGCTACTTGCCCTTGGACCATTTAGGAAGCAGCAGTCCATTCAATGCAGTGTATTAATCTCACTTGCTATCTAATTTGGTAGTTTCTCTACTTCTCCACAGTAGCATTTTACAGCTCTATTGCAGGTCATTTGTTAGACTCACCAGTAGGACATTGCCTTGTGTTTATATATCCAGGGAAAAAATGTTGTTCTCCAGGACCAGAGGGAAGCAGAGCTGGTTTTGCGACCTTTCAGCTTCTTCATTCTTTTTAAGGACAGAGGCTGGATAAGTGGAGTTGTTAAAGAATTCCTCACCCCCAAAAGAAGTGTGAGGTTGGGAACATGAGCCAGGAATGTTTGTCTGTTTATTTGTCAGATACTTGCCTGTTCCTAAATCCACTGACCACCAGGGACTTCTCTTCTTGCACCATGTGTTGGAGCAAGCAGCTTTCCCATGGGATGCAGAACTTTCCCCCTTTGGTTATGAATGGCAAGTGAACGCTGAAGTGGCAGTAGTCACCATGCTGGCTGCAAACTTGCTTCTCTTATAATGGGACATTTGCAGGTTGTAGCTTTCTTTATAATAAACTTTTGGATCATCTATATACACAGTTTTATTTGAAATGCCTACCATAAGGTGGGAAGGCACTTTGATAGGCTGTCTTGTACAGATGATTTACAGCTGTGATTCATGATACCTTGGCAAATGGGAGCATAAATGATTTTTATGTATCCTGTGAAAGGTCAGACAACCTTGCTGAGACTGGGCCTAAGTTTGCTCTATAGAAGGTACACTCCCGTGGCTATTTTTTCAGGGATCTGCCACCAGAGAAAAGTAGAAACCAGGTGATTTAGTCCATTCCCCTGCCCTAAGGTAGGAGGAACTGTATCAGCATAGTTCCTGACAACTATTTACAAAACTCAGAGCAAGATTGTTGGGCACAGAACAGTGGCATGAAGTGTTCTGGAATGTGCTGTGTCTTTTTATTTCTTTGTGATTCATAACAGTAGATAGGAACTGCTTTCAAAACCTTTATTTCATGTAGTAAGAAATTTTGGCACTGAACAGACAAATATAAGAAAAATAAGTGTAAACTGTAATGGCAGAAAACTTGACATGGTCTGTGCTAGTATTTGCATGAAAAGAGAAGTTTGACTCCACTGAGCGAAGGAATGAGCTGGAATATTTGCCTTGTTCCATAGGCCAGTAACCCAGAATAGTGACTAACACTGAGCTGGGTACGCGTAGGTTTGGAGCATGCCCCAGCCTTATCGCAGCTTTTCTTTTGTTGGCCATCAGAGTCACTAATTAACTTGGCAAAGGCACAGAGGAAGGGCAAAACACAGCTCCTTATCTCAGAGGTTCCTGTCCTTGCTGGTATGAGTTCTCTGAACAAGAAGATTCCTTCTTCCCATTGCAGCAACCAAACCTGGATACTCGTGGCTGCAACCAGCTGCACGGTTCTTGTCTGATGCTGGAGCTTGTTCGGTCTAATAATCACTAGAGAGCAGTGCTCAAGAGACCTGGCAATTATTTCCAGCTTGTGGAGTGACTTTGTAAAATCTATTTTACCTCTCTATGTATCAACTGAAGAGGAACTGACTTCTGTTTCAAAAGTCCTTTGATTATCTACTATAAAGTGCAGATAAAACTCATTGTCATTACATACAGTCTCTCTCTTAAAGTAAATAGGATTTTCACTAATTGAACTCTTCTTAAATAGTAATTTTCAACTTGTGCCTGAAAAATATCCTTCATTTCTTTCTCACTGTTTAGAAAAGGGTAAAACCTTCCTGTTCCCTAGCACAGGAAAACAAACAAAACTTCCAGTGTGATTGATTGGAAAAACTCAATTAGCTGTCATGGCTATAATTACTACATAAACACAGTCCTGGGGTAGACACCAAGTGTGCTGGAGACCCCTTCATGAGGCCTCCGTAAACTGGGGTAACCTCCATAGCCTGCTCAGTGAGTGATAAATGTAAAGCGCTAACGCACGGGTGTCTCTCTGTGAGGTCTGCAGACCCTGTTACACAGCGTGGGCTCCTTAAGAAGGGGTTTAATTGACCACTTGCAAAATCCCAAAGGGCAACAATGGAGAAAAGTTTGGAGCCACTGCTGCAGTCAGGTTTTACAGTTTCCCTGAGAAAATCCCTCTTCGCCTTTTGGATCTCAGCTCTCTTCTTGAAGCAGACTCTTTCCTCAGCATATTAGGAAGCACAAGTTAGGCTCATAAGAACAAGTGCTGTTTTTGAAGGGAGCTAGTTGCTTTTATACTGTTAAAATACTAAGTAAAAAAGCAGCTTTGGAAACCAGCCATTCATTTATTCACTAATTTATCAGCCTTCACTCAGGCTCTAAATGGGACAAAGTGCTTAAAAGCAACTGTGAGATGCATGACAGAGAGTTTTGATACTGTTTCAGCACAGTATTTTTTACAGTGAGGTCAGAGTGGTGGGCGACCCACCAATTGCTCTGCAAGCATTTGCAGGACACTGGCATTGGTGGAGTTTGATGCTGAGGGCAAGGGATTCCTTGGATTGGCAGCTCTGTGACACACCACAAATAATTCAGCAACCACATAGCGCAGAAGATTACCCTGACTGATGTAACAGAGGAGTGACTTCCTTGTAACTGGGATGTAACTTACTGTAGCATATCAGAAAGCATTGAAAAAACAAGCACAGCTGCTCTCAAGCCGTAGCTGTTTCCAAGGCTTCATGCCACACTTGATCAGATTTTGTTTATTTTTCAGTGCAGAGTCTCCAAATGCAGGTTAACTTTGAATTTCCAGATGTGTAATAAAATGCCACATGTTTTCATCTTCTAGCATGCAGCTATGTACTGAGAACAGACCTGATGTTAGAAATCTTGGTCACTGATGCAGTTGGTGACAAATGGTGACATTTGACACCATTTAAATACCTGACAATCAACTGGTCCATGCACTGGTGAGTTCACTAGCTAAAGAGTCATCATCCTTCATGATTTAGAAAGCTAGAAAGAGTTGCAACATCTCGAAATTGAACTCTGGAGTTCAAATCTCAGTCACCCTGAAAAAAACCTGTGCTTTTGCTCTGTGCCTGGCCAATATGGCATTTTAATGTCAGTATGTGGGAAGATCTGTAAGAGCAGTCGCGTGTGAGCTGTTCAGCCTGTCTACTTTGTGGGTTGTCTTAGGAAGCTGGTGTCCTGGCTGTGTGTTGGTGTGTTGTACGGCCAGGCAGGGATGCTGAGGAGGGAACGGTGCTTGCCTCCACCTAGGTCTCCCAGGGGGTTAGGGTGCAACTGGGGCCATGGGAACTGGGAGGGTCTCCCAGGAGCCACTGCTAAGGCAAAGCCAGGTTAGATGAAGACAGTCTATATGACTCTTTATGGCTGGTGCCTCACCTCTTTCAGTGAGTACTTGAGTTTTAAGATGTTATGGATATGCTAAACAATAGGCTGGCTGTCATGGTACCAGTCATCTCCCATGATGGTCACTGCATTGTTCATCTGGCTCAAATCAGAGGTCCCACTTTTTTGATAATGCACTGATTTATAACCAAATATCTTGGCCCAAAGTGAAGGCTCCCTTCTCCTTCCTCTCCTGCAGATACTCTTTGCACTCCGGAATCCCCCATAAATTTCCACTTTAGATGCCACATTTGGCAACTGGACAATCACTCTGCATTTAAGCAGAGAAAGGATCATAACAGTAGTGAGTTATTAACACAGGGAATTCACATCCCCTTGGAAATGCTGAGGGCAGGAGGGAATTACCACAGTCTTTCCAGCTTTCATAAAGAACAAACAGCTCGCATGTCCAAAAGCCTGTCTATGTCTCTACAGCTGTGTTAGCGGGGCTAATAACATATATTCATTTTCCTTGCAAACCCTGAGAACACAACAGTTGTTTGGGTGACGGGGGAGAGAATATTTGGTTTTGCCACTCATTTAGTTTATTTGCTCTATGGTGACTAGTTAAAGTAAACTGAAACAGGAAGGGCAGGGGAGTTCCTCTTTCTTATTCCCTTTTTTAAACTCCAGTGTGTGTCAACTTTTTTAATTCATTACAATTTTTTGGAATGAAGAGTTTAAGGCCAGACCTTGAAGACCTGATTCTTCTTCCACTGAAACTGGTATAACTCACAACTTTAGATGAGGTATTAGTGATGCACACTGGTGTATGTTGAAAGAGAAACAGTCATTAGGGCCAATGTTTTCAAAAGTGTCTAGTAATTTTAGGCATCTCCACTTTTCATACTCATATGCTTAAAAGTGGCCAGACTTTCAGTGGGCAGCAGTGTATGTGCTGCAGTCTCCATTTCTGAAGTCTATACTTGAGGATTGATGGTGAAAAATTTGAGAAGGATCCTGTGAAGAGTTGCAAGAATTACCTGAGGAATGGGAAGCGTGCTAAAACAAGACTCAAGGATCTCCTTCTACGTGGTAGATTGTAGAGAATGCCTCTGAATGACCACATAAAGAAAATAAATTTGGTTCAAGAGGACTCTAGTATTGGGAATCAAGACAAAAGCACTGGAAAAACTCATCAAGGTCAAGTCTCCCTGATGTTTTAAAGAAGAACCAGAACTACCTGTTGTTTTTCTGTGGGATATGCAGTAGTACTTTAATACCTACGAGACTTGGAAATAAATTGGGAAAGTTACCTAAGAGGTGAGACTATGCACATAGCCAATTACACAGTGCACTGCAAGTTCTTACCCTTCATACCCCTTTGTAACTGGTTCATCTGGTTTTATCTTTTTAACTGAAGAATAATGCCCTGTTGAGTTAGAGTTGTAATTACATCAATGAAAAACTAAGAGAAGTAGTCCAGTATCTAGGCTATGGTTTATTATTCACATAGGTAAAAATATTTGAGTGCTGCATTGCTGAAGTGACAATGCTGAGTGGCAAAACCACATAAAAGCACTAGGAGTGGCTTGTGACTTGGACAGAAAAATGTAATTAGCAATTTTCCAGGCTGGATTCCCCCAGTGGAATTGCTAATATTGCAAACAAGCATTTATCCAAATCCAACTAAAACACCTTGGCAGTTGCAGAGGGTAAACAAAATTTTTATCACCCTTAGAAAAATGGATGTTATTTAAGTAACTATTAGCAATTTTTTTATGATCTGTCATGGGACAGCAGGAAGCAGAACAGAACTAAGTTAATTTTGCACGAATGATCAGAATGAAGAACATCGTGTGACTTTATAAGCACAGTAGGGAGGCTCCACTAGATTTCTCATATTTATCTAATAACAAAAACTACACATTTTTTGACTAGCAGGTGTCCTTGACCTTAGTCAGCCTTAATTTGTAAACATCCTTTCTACAGCTGTGTGAGCTTTGAAATGTCCAGCTTCTCATCACTATCCAAGACTTGACTTCAGAGCTTTCTTCTGTTCATCTTTGGACTCCTCCAGGAGCCTGACAGTGCCAATCAAATTCTGTATCCTTGATTTGACATCCTCATCATAAGACTTGTGCTGCAAAAAGGAGGAATGATTATTCAGGGATTTCAGATTGCTGGAGAGCACAGATGAGATAAGGTACTGTCCTGGCTCTGGCAAGCGGCTGCGTGGTGCTCAGCTGGGACTAAACCACGTCAGGTACTTACATTTGCTGCAGTATGTATTGTGAAAATGGTTTCCAAATTAGAAAACCTTTCTATATTTAGAGATGTCTGTGCCACTCAGGCCCATTACCTCCTTCTTCATCACAGTCTGTGGGGGATATTTCATGGATGTCTCCTTTTTCATGTCTTTTAAACCACAGAAGGCAGCACTAATGCGTTCCAAATTATCCTGCTTACTCTGAACCACTTTTATTCTCAAATTCAGTTCTGAATTAAGAGTCAGAAGGTATTACAGTTGCGTCTGATGAGGAAGGTATATTCCATCAGCCAGCAACTAGATTGTTGGGAGAATACAGCATTAATATCTTCTTGATATATGTACTACTTTGAATCTGGGAGCAAATAACACATAGCTTTTCCCTGTAATGCAGGTATTACATTGAGAGTGATATATATCCAAGTCAGGAAGATGATGGACCCATTTTCCTTGCATCAATCTTTGGTCTCTTCCACTTTCTTTAGAATTAAGGATACAGAGAAAATAATGGGAACTTCATCACTAACTTGAGTGATACCAGTGTACTCTCTCCATGAGGTTGAATGTAATTTGAGGAATGTATTTTGCTATACAACATTGTATGGGCTGTTCAAGACTGGGTGATCACAAAGGCAGGCAAGGATAAAGAAGTAAAAATGGGTCTACTAAGGCAATGGACTTCTAACAAGTATAGATTAATTTCTTACCAAGTACACATTGTAACAGGTCACGATGTGGTTACTGAAGAAAAACAAGCTTCTAACTTATACAGTTGTTGTGTTCTTGTCTAGTTTTGTGAGCTATAAAACAGATTCTGCCTCCAGGAGCCAGCTGCTGTAGAGCTGATAGGTCCTCTCCTTCCATCAGGATACAAGCTATTTGTTGGGCCACTTTAGTGTTTTGAATAATTGCTGATTTTGAAATGTGGATGGCCCTCCAATATAATTTTGATTTGCCAGTCTAAGGTAAGGAAAACTTACAGCCACAGAAGCCAAAACATGGAGTTACTAGAATGTCATTTATTACCTCTCTCCAAATGTTGTTGTCCCATTGTGCTAAAGGCAATGGGTCACTTGAACTCCAGATTGTCTTCAAGAAGCATAGCTCAGTGGAAATTAGTATTGCACAGGACACAATAAGTTTGCAGCTTTGCTGTGTGCTAATTTCCTCTCTCATTTTTTTAACCTGTCTTGATGATAAATAATAAAATCCTCATCATTGGTTTTGCCAGAACTCTGTTGCATAGCAACCAATCAGCAAAAAAATAGCTTGGACGGTCTAAGTATGACAGATTAGACAATATCTATAATATATGAATTTATGTCAGATCACAAGTGGAAGAGATTTGGCCTGGTTTAGGAGAATTCACTGATAAAATCATGGGTGGTGTGGTGGGTTGACCCTGGCTGGAAGCCAGGTGCCCATCAGAGCTGCTCTGTCACTGTCCATCCTTCACTAGATGGGAGAAAAGGTATAACAAAAAGCTAGTGGGTCGAGATAAGGACAGGGAGAGATCACTCATTATCGTCACGAGCAAAACAGACTGAACTTAGAGAAAAATTTATCTAATTTATTACCAAGCAAAACAGAGTAAAGCAATAAGAAATAAAATCAAATCTTAAAACACCTCCTCCCACCCCTCCCATCTTCCCGGGATCAACTTCACTCCTGGCTTCAACCTCCTTCCCCACAGCGGTACAGCGGGATGGAGAATGGGGGTTACGGTCAGTTCATCACACGTTGTTTCTACCGCTTCTTCATCCTCAGGGAGAGGACTCCTCACACTCTGCCGCTGCTCCAGCATGGAGTCCCTCCCACAGGAGACAGTCCTTCATGAACTTCTCCAACATGAGTCCTTCCCACAGGCTACAGTCCTTCACGAACTTCTCCAGCATGGGTCTCTCCCATGGGGTGCAGACCTTCAGGAGCAAACTGCTCCAGCGTGGGTCCCCCACAGGGTCACAAGTCCTGTCAGCAAACCTGCTCTGGTGTGGGCTTCTCTCTCCACGGGTCCATAGGTCCTGCCAGGAGCTTACTCCAGCACAGGCTTCCCATGGGACCACAGCCTCCTTCAGGTGCCTCCACCTGCTCCAGCGTGGGGTCCTTCATGGGCTGCAGGTGGAATCTCTACACCCCCTCATCCTTCCTCCATGGGCTGCAGGAGGACAGCCTGCTTCACCATGGTCTTCTCCATGGGCTGCAGGGGGATCTCTGCTCTGGCTCCTGGAGCACTCTGCAGAGTTTCTTACATCTTCTCACTCCTCTCTCTGGCTGCAAAAGCTCTCTCTAACTGTTTGTTTGTTTGTTTCCCTTCTTAAATATGTTATCAGAGAGGTGCTGATTGGCTCGGCCTTGGCCAGCAGTGGGTACGTCTCAGAGCTGGCTGGCATTGGCTTTATCAGACACAGGGGAAGCTTCTAGCAGCTTCTCACAGAAGCCACCCCTGTAGCCCCTCCCCGCCCCGCTACCAAAACTTTGCCATGCAAACCCAATACAGGTGGTTACCAAATCACCTGGTGGAAACTGCCACCAGCAAATGCATCTATTACCAGTGCTGCACCCTAACCACATTTGCCACATTTACCCTGACAGAAGTTTCCTCTTTCTCCCTCCCTACCTGCTCAGTCGCAGATCTAGAGGTCTGGGCTGTGGTCTGGAAATCCCTGCCTGTACTGATCCTGTCCCCAGATCATGCTTTCTGGCCTCTGGTCCCAGGACTGGTTGACATTGGTTGGGCTGCACAGCTCTGACTTGAATCTATATTGCTCTGATGGAAAATAAAGAAATCTATTAAGGGATTTTATACTGGGAGTTCTTGGGAAGGAAATTTTAGAGTTAAGATCTGTGAGATCAGTTTTTGAAATGGATAAATCAGCCTTAATTTTTTCCCAGGTGTGTTATTTCAGATTCTTGTATGCTGATTCAACATACAAGAAATCAGTTGTGCACACCCGCTTATATCTCAAATCAGTTAAATCTGCAAAATGCCTATAGACATACATTTCTGTGCAGCAAGTCAAGTTTGAATCTAAATGATATAATGCATTTTTCATTATGAAGTTCATAAACAGATCTTAGAGAAAAGCTCTCTTGTGTAAGTGTCTGGTATGTAGATGTGAAGTTGTAGTGGTCTGTTAAACATTTGACATCAAAAATGTATAAATGTAATTGTTCTGTTGCATTTGTCTGTCCAAATTTTGAATAATTCTTTAATGCATTTCAGATGTAATGTCAGAAAATATAGAGAAGGATATTAACATGAAAAACTGAGAGATTTTTACAAGATACAGTAAAAGAAAGAAAAGCTGTAGGCTGCTGCAGTGGTAGAACAGAAGGTTCACTCTTCAGTTCATGAAGTTCTGTGGGAAAGTGAATCAAATGCAAAGACCATATATCTCTAAGCCCATGTTCCAGAAAATGTATGTTTGTATTTTAGTAATTCTGACAGAAACCATGACATCATCCCTGCTGGGCAAAGCAATGTTTGCAACTTCTTCACACAGGCTGTCCCTGGAGGTTCCGTTTTCCGTATTGTTTAATTTGCACAAAATAGATTATACCAAGTTCATCTTTTTTTTTTTCCTTCTGGGATCAGATGGTGCTTTCCCCTATGAGATAACCATTTCAATGAAAAGTAATTACCAAATGAGTATTTTTTTTCAAAATGTTCCATGAGCCTTGAATATAGTCACTAATAATTAAGGTGATTCTCCACTATAATGTCTTTGATGAAATTGCATATTTTGTTTCACAATGTTCGTCGTTCAGCTGGGCTGAATTTGGTTCTCACTTTCTACTGAACAAGCACCACTAAAGTTTTGCCTGTACTGCAGCCCCTTCTGCTCATGGTTCAGTGTGACTGGAAATTTGTACTTGGGTGAAGTCATGCTGGTATCGAGATTTTTCCCAGTGGATACAACTCTGCGTGTGTTTCATCCTGACCTATTTCATCCATCTATAAGTTTGTTATCTACTCTAAGTTTCTGCTACAGTCAGTGGAGACTGTGAGGCTCCTTGAGAGAATAATTCATCCCATCATAAGGCAAGTATCTGAAATAAGCTGAACGCATCTCACTGACTGTATTTCTCTACATCCACATGGTGTGAAGGACATCCAAATGTGCATCTACATTTAAATGACTGAAGTTAAATAAGAAGGAGGTCTGAGGGTCTGAAGGCCAGACTACAGGCTTGCAACCCATGGCCACCTTGCCTTGCTCCGTCCATGGCTAAATACCAACACAATGCTTCATATACAGCTATATGTTTGTTAAGACACATTACATCCTTCTACCTATCTTAGCCACCTTCCATTCTGTTGGTCCTGTTTGTGACTGATTGCCCCCAAATGAATTGAATACAAGCTGCTAGAAGTGCTCTGAGTGCCTGTCCCACAGGATGTCTGATCTGTCCTGGATCTTCCTCACACTTTCTCCGCTGTATGCTAGCCCAGATGTGGCTAGGCAGTGAAAGAACAGTACAGATTCTCCTTTGATGGTGGTACGTGAAACCTGCATGTGCAGTCCAACTTCCGCCATGTCTGCTCACGAGCACCACGTTGCTTTATCACATGGGCTCTAACATGCAGAAATACGGCATATAAATATAAAAAGAGTGCTCCGCTTCTAGTCAAATCTTTAAATGGTGCATCATGGTTGATTAGTGTAAGCTTTGCATTTACATCATCTTGACAACATATTCTTACTTACTATGCTGGAATGAAAGGATAGATCCAGCCTCCACATATGGGGTACATATGCTGTAAAAAGGGCAATTTTGCTGAATCGGCTTCATTGAGTAAATTACTAAGGCATGACGCTGATTGTCTAAATGGGAACGCTAGCCTGAAAATTAATAATATAACTTAACAGGCTCATTTGCTGCCCAGGTGAATTTCACTAGAGGGGCTTCAAGCAGTGAAAGTGCACGTGCATGTGAGATATAAAATGCACCTGTTGAAATAATGTTTCTTTTTCTAGATGTTATATTACAGGGGCATGGACTAATTTAACTTTTAAAAATCCTACCCCAATTTAAATACCTTTTTTTCCCCCTGCTCTCCTGTTGATCTTAATAAAAATCTCTTCATTGAGGGAACTGGTTATTAGAGGAACAAATAAACTGCCCGTAGTCAGGAGTACATATATAGCACTTTTCATCCATACATCTCAAAGCAATTTGCAGTAAGAGGGCACGTATTCCATTTTGCACATGGCAAAACCAGAAATTCAGAGAGTCAAGAAGAAAGTAATCACAGAAGGCTTAAAATACAGTGCTGCTTTTTTTCAAGCATTGCTTTTATGTAGTAGGTGTAATGTCTGTGCACAAATGCAATCATGTAAACAGAGTCACTTTAATGTGTTATATGTATGGCCAGTACTGGGAGGAGTAAGAAAAACAGGAAAGAGTGAATGTTTTTTCTTAAGTTTTGATTACTATGAGTTCGGTGAGACTATCCATTCCTTCCTCCTTCAATTCCTCTTTGTGACTCTCACACAAGACTGGTAAAGAACAAATGTGTTGCTGTCAGCAGCCCATAGAAATGAAAGGGTACTAGAACAAATTATTTTTCCACTTGATATTCGAAAATAATTAATGCTAAAATTTTATTGCAGCATGTACTTGTATCAGTCTTTGTTGGAAATTGTAATGCATCACATATGGTTTGAACAACAGATGCTGGTCCATTGCATTAACATATTCATTGATTTCTCCTCAGGGCTGATAGTTCATGTTTCTGAAAGTTGCAGGATCACCTCCGCATGCAGAAAAGGTGCCATCTCATCTCCTATCCCAGGCTGGTAAACCGGCAGGCATGTGTTAGTGTATCCGGCTGTGGGAGGGCAGGTGGAGAGCAATGGGAAGTCTCTGCTTGTTCTTGCAGAGCGATTTGCTTCAGTTGCCAAGCTCTGTTAAATAAACAGCCTATGCACCGAGCAGGAATTTCACTTGTACAAGGAGGCTTTTCTTTGAACCATTCCAGGTGGGAATGCTTTCTAGTACAAGGCTCTTATTTAATGTTCACACTGCCCAAAGGCCACAGTCAGCACCTCTGTGCAAACTTCAGAAGACATAATCCCTGCCTTAAACACCTCATGGTCTGAGCATGCAGCAGTGCCCGACATGGAGTGGGCCTGATGGACGCCACCAAACTGACAGGTGCCTGTCTTGCTAAGTCCAGTCACTTCCATTATTAATTCAATGAACTACTTCCATTATTAATTCAGTGAACTTACGTATTTACTTTGGGTCTCTGGTGCCTGGCAAGGAAAGGGCAGGAGACTGGAAACACCAAGAATGAGGACATGGAGCAGGAAAGCATTGCCAGTGGGAGACAGAAAATGAGGACCAAGATGTGAAAGGAGATTTAAGGCCAGGTTGGATGGGGCTTTGGGCAACGTGGTCTAGTGGAGGATGTCCCTGCCCATGGCAGAGGGGTTGGAACTAGAAGATCTTTAAGGTCTCTTCCAACTGAAACCATTCTGTGATTCTATGATTCTATGATTGGAGCAGAAACCCTTCTGCCAGGAAAATAAAGTCCCTGATAGTTTTCTAGTTTTCACCACTTGTTTTCAGAGGCAGTGACATCCACTGGAGTAGAGAACAAAGTTGGCAGATATCTCTCTACAGTCTTGTTTTGAAGTCTTATCAGTGATAACTTTTCTGGTTCCTCCTTCTTCAGGTTAGAGGTCTAAGGTCTTTTGGGAAGGCTATGAAGAGCTAAGAGGGAGTCCAGAAGGACAAAATGGCTATAGTCCTCTAGTACTGCAGGAATCAAGATATCTGCAAAGACCTCATGTCCCTGAGCTAGTGGGCTTAAGTGTTAAGTTTCCAGTCTCTGGGAGGTGCAAACAGCTTTATGTTTACCCATTAAAGCACATTATGACCCATTTCTTTATTAGCTCATCAGAAATTATTTCTTCTGCCTGACATCAGGCAGACGTATGACATCTCTCTTGCACATCTTCCATGAGGAATTCTATGCAGAGGTTTGGGCACAAGGCAAAACACAAAGAGATAAAGGAAGCTGAAATGGCAACATGTCTCAGAGACTAAGCTGACCCTGGAGGCCACTGCCCAGTCCCGACTCCTCCGCTGAAGAGACAACACACTTGTAGATATGGTCTCCAGAGCTGTCTTGAGCACCGGCTCATGCAGCTGGTTTAGGGAACAACCACAAACACCTGGATGTAGGGCAGACTGCCAGCCCAGCCCAGAATTAGCTAATCAGCTCTACACTGAGACCTGTGAGACCTGGTTAAGGTGGCCCACACCAGTATTCCCAGAAGTTGTTCATGGCTTGAGGGTGGTCTTTGACTGCCTCTGAACCTCCACTGCACAGCTATGAAGTAACCAGCAGAGCACAGCTTGGGATTGTCTGCTCCGGACCAGAATGGGCAGCCAAAGTGGGATTCAGCCTGAGAAAGCCATTCACCTCTTGGCTTTCCCTTTTTTTCCTTTTCTTTTCTCTCTCCCCAGGTAGGGGTTTTATTGGATGCAAGTAAGAGGTGAGGGAAAATAGTGAGGGCAGTCCAGTGGCTCATATAAGGAGCTCCTTCATTACTGTATTGCCGAAAAATGTTACTGAAGTGGCTGGCTCCGGGGAGTATATGAGGATAAAAATCTTAGCTGGAAGTCTGCTTCCTCGCTGATTCCCAGAAATTAACAGAATTTAGGCAATAATCAAGTACATTCGGTACCATATGTCAGAGCATATCGTAACATGCAGAAAAGGGGACCTTGTTATAGTTTATGCTGCAGTGTCCTAGGCACTTCAGTTCAACACCTCTCTTTGCTTATTCACATCACATCAGAGAAAGAGCAAAACGCTATGTCAGCCTGGGGCCAAAAGTTATTGGCATTGATTTCAGTGCAGTTCTTTCATGTGGGGAGGGTGTGGTGACCTATTGGCGAAAGCACCCTGACAAACCTTGAAGACATGAGTTCAGCCTAGCAACACAGATAACATTTTCCCTCTCCCCTTTCCCGGTGTCTGACCCAAGTGTAAAAGAGCACCCGGATGCTGTGGGGTAGGGTGGTGCCTGTGACCCTCCCCTCTGCGGCACTGGCTTCCGAAACCAGCTCGCATTTCCTGATGGGCTGCCTGGTGCTGTCAGATGTTTGACTGTCATGTCTTGCCGCACGGTTTTTAGAACTGCTGTGCAGTCTCCTATAGTCAAGACTGTCTTTAACTTCTCTGATATTTTTTAAGCTATCGGAGGAGGTTTTTTTTGTCAGGAAACTCCAAGCATTCAGTGGAAAAGGAGCTATAATTAGGCTCTTTGCTGGTAGCAGTTCTGGATGTTGAGATTACATCTGAGTTTTGCCATAGTGGGACAGTGTTGGCTGATTTTTTGGGGGATTATATACTCTTAATTTCTGCAAGTATATCTCCACCTTACACAACCAGCAAAACCACCCAAGAATCTGTGTTGAACTGGTTTACTGTACATCACAGACAGACTGAATTCACTGTGGCCATGAAGAAGAGGCTGAAGGTACTGATGGTGAGAAGACACCATCTGGGTGATCCTTAGACTTTTTTTGGCATATAAAGTCTTTAGAGTGAAAACATATTTTACTTCAAAGGTCATCTGTGTCCTCAGTGGAAATACCACCTACATAAATTCTACTAAATACTTCCCCTCCAGGACATGATCTCTGATCCTCAGGCTGAGCTGCTTGTGCTCAGACTGCTCAAGGCATTTGATTCCTCCAGAGTATTATCCTCTCCGCTTTGCATTTGACTCTGTGTCTCACATAGGCTCCATGTGGTTTCACCGAAGACAAAAGTATGATTTTGCTTATTCTTCCCACCCCCTTCCCCCGTGTGAAGTTTCCATGAGACATGCAATGTGCCAGAAATATGCTATGGGATATAAGTAAGGGTTGTGCTGCATGCCCTGGGATGCGACATAAGGTGCACAGCCAGCTGAAGAGCAGTGCAGGACTTTGTAAGGCACAGACAAATGAACCTGCTGCAGCCTCATCCATCGTAGGACCTCGATTTGGAGGCATCCTTAATTTCAACCATCTCCAGATCTACAAGTCTCATGCTTTTTTTCTAGCTGGTGCACTGCAAAGCAGAACCAGGGAGTAATCCAGCATTTAGGCAGTTTGTGTGATTGGCCATTTAGGGCCCAAAAAATAGCTGGGGAGTTCTTACTTACTTGAAGAGCAATGCAGGGTGAAGTATGGGTACATCTATCCTGTGCACCAGGCAATGATTCAGACATCCTCCAGGCAAGAGCTGGCTTCCTCTGCCAGTTCACCTTGCAGCAGTGCCTGGGCATCTCCACGAAAGTGATATGTGAGCAGCAGGATCTCTTAGCTCAACCTCACTGCTGCGGCTGCCTGGTTTCTGCGCTCAGCGTCAGTTCTGGGTATAGATTATCACAGGTGTTCCCTCAGACGAATAGTACTTAACTAGTGGTTCAGGCTCAATATAAAAACACAAACCCAGACATACTGTGCCAGAGCAAACAGCAGTCTAGCCCAGTATTTTGTCTTGGATGGTGTCAAATGGATGCAGCTAGGAAACTACACAAAATATCACAAAAATAGAGAGATATTTTCTTAAATATCCTCCCAGTCTTCAGCATTTTAAAGCTCTTCATCTTGCCAAGCCAGAGACATCTGTATATTTAATTACCTTTAATAGATTATGAATCTCACCACCCTCCTTGTGAAGATGTGTGATCTTTTGGCACCCATGACACCCATGGTGAGGAGCTCCGCAGATTAAACAGCTTCTAGTGTTCTAGTGATGAAAAGTGTTCTTCATTTGGTCTGAACCTGCTTCCAGATAATTTCATTTTATGTCCTTTATGCCTTGTGTGTATTCAACAGGCAGCGTATGCTCAGTCTCCTGCATTCATCTTCTCCCTGATTTTGTAGGATCCCATCAAATCCCTTCCTGGCTGTCTTTTTCCAGGATGAAGACTGTCACCTCTCTTAGGCACTGCTTGTACAGAAGCTGTCCTGTGCAACTTCTGTGCCATTTATTATCTTTTGTTATCCTTTTTTTCCAGTTTATGTCTTTCTGTGGCTGGGATGTCAGGACACCACATGGCACAACTTTCAGGGTACAGATGCGTAGACACCCACAGTGGCAGAGTGATAGTTTCTGGTTTGTTTTTTTCCTAATAATTCTCAAAAATTCTTTTTCTTTAAAACAGACTGTGGCACTGAGATAATTTTTCACGGAACTACGCAATTACAAGAAAGCTGCTGTCTGCTCTCAAGAATTGGGAGATTTCTGCCACCAGCTCTAATTAGTTTAAAATATCCATTGCAAAATATTATTTTGACACAGGAAATGTGAGATAATTCATTAGTAAATTCACATTTCTCGTACAGTAGTACCAGATGACTCAGGTAGAAAAGAAAATGACCAACACTAATCAAGCATCAATTCAGAACTACAAACTGTTAGATTGTAGATACTTTGCAACTGAGGTTAATCAAGCAGCAATTAATTAAAACAGATTTCCCTGATCGTATTTCTCTCATCTTTTTCTAGGGGTATAAACTTTTGACATTATTTGACTTGAAAAGGGGTGGTTTCCGTGGTGTTAAGATGTCAAGTCATGACACATAATTTTCCAACAAAGGCTCTTTATTTTAAACAGATGTACAGAAAATAGTGAAAAATAAACTCACAGACTTGGGTTATAGAAGTGGGCAAAATGCCAGTATGGCTCCTTTGAGTAGCTTCAGAACTGTTTGTCGGAAATCCTGAACTCGGAAGTCCCACTTCTGCTACTCCTGCCTTTCAGACTCCTACCATGGCAGGCCAGATGAGGATGCTTGGCCCTGGACCGTATTTCCCTGTATTTTGAAGAAATTTTCATGGTGGTGGGGATGTGCCGCACATTTGATGAAGTGAAACTCATCTTCAGGGATGGCCATGCTGCTCCATTTGTGTCATGGATGAAGACAGAAATCTTTCTGGAGAGCAACCATGACCCAGCAGTGTTTAGTTGTGCTCCGAGGGGCAGAGGTACCAGAACTAGATTTAACTCAGTGAAGTCCACATATAAGCCTGCAGTGGTGCAAGCTTCACTGGTAGCTGCACAACCTACTTCAGGGTGTTCACCAGCAGGAATTTTGCCAGCATTGCTTGTTTAATGCCAGTGCATGGGGCTATGAGCTGCCCTCGGACCTCAGGTCTGCCATGGGGACACTCCTGCAGGTGGGGACCTCCGTGGTACACCCATTCACTCCCACACGCTCAGCATGCTCTCTGCCAGCTGGTCACAGAGCAGGAAACTGGGCAGCCACATTAACAGGATGTTCAACCTGAAGCAATAAAGACCTGCTGAGAAATAAGGTATAATAACTTGGAGCCAGCATTAAGATAATGCTGCTATAGGGCTTCTGGGCTACAGCTGGCTTGCATCCGGCTGGCTCACAGCGTGCACAGGGCGGCATGCAGCTGCTGCCATTCTTTGCACGCTGCTTATATAAAAGAATCTCCAAAAAGCTCAAAATTAGCTAAAGCTCATTGTAAGAGCTATAATCACAGCTAGTTACAGTCTGGCTCTGAAAGAGCCCTGCTAGTTTTAGCTCAGAATCTCTGGGCAGTAAAAGCTCCATCTGTTCAGATATTTTCAACCTTTCCCTAGGGTACAGGGTCTTATTAGCTTTTACCCACAGGACAAAGTTCTGATGAGGAGTTATGACTTAGGTCTGTATGGGGGTTAAGTCCATAGATACCTGCTTCACGCTATCAGTTTGTGTGATAGAAGCTTTGCTCTGGTCCCTGATGAACACTATCTCTAATGCAGGAACAGGTAAACTGAGGCAGGAGTCAGTAATTGGCATGGTGAATCAGTCTGACAAAAAGGCAAATTTGTCTTGGATAACCCTGACTCTTATCTTTGAGGGTCTCTATTGAACATAAAAAAGAATAAGGCTGTTAAATGGACAGTTTGAACTCACCTGAAAAGTCTGTGTTGGTTAGGTATAGTATCGTTAATACTACTATTAGGTACATTAGTACCTGAAGGGTCCTCTCAGGATGTGCTTACTTATGAAACAAAGTTCAAAGCAGTCCCTGTTGCAAGACACCTCCAACCTCAGCCCCAGTTCTGCCTTGCAGCCTGCATGGAAGGACCTACCTGCCCAGGTAGCTGCATGAACCTGGCAATTGGGCACACAGGGACTGTGGGAGAGGAACTGGTTTGTGGTTACAGCCCCATCAGGAAGATTTTGAAAGACAGGTGTTAAGAAGCAGCAAATGCAGTTTGTGCAGAAAAATAGGTAGGAACCATGCGGATAAGTGAGGAGCATCTGCACATCTGACACAGCTATAGTAACCTGCTCTGTGGCTCCTTGGTGTTTTTTGTGCAGGGTTTTCTGACCAGTTTGGAAGCTTTCTAAGTGCTAAATTCATCAGTTGCTATTTTATATATAAGCAATTACAATTTGTAAGGTATTGCATGGTTTCCTGGGTGGTTTACAAAATGAATTAGTAGGTTTACATGCTTTAAAAAGCTCTTTAATTCATGATATCTCCAGTTCTGGTGTTTTTCTACAGAAAACTTGAGGGGCCAGAAATTCTGTCAGTATCCAAAAATATCAGGCCTATTTGAAATATTGGCTTTGCAAAGTTTTGGCTGTGGTTACACGGCAATTCAGTGGCCAAGCCAGGAACTGGCCTCTGGTGTCGCAGCAAATTGCCTTTCTATAAGGGACACATTCTGCAAAGAGCAATTGCTGTTTTACTACCCTATTTGGAAGATGGTTTATTAGGGGAAAAGGGACTCGGAGGACTGTAGACCCTATTTCTTCTGCCCCTCTCCTCCCCTAGCACCGCCCAGCCCCAAGTGCCTTTTCCCATTTTCGTGGTGATTGCACTGTCCGGCTTCTTCCCGCTGCTGGGAGCAGGGTCACGTCACACCAGCCCAGGGCCGGCACCGCTGTTGCTTTGCACGTCTGAGGGATCTTTGTCCCCAGGCAGCTGCTGAGATCGGAGCCCGGGCTTTTGTGCGTCTGTGTCCAACCTCGTTTCTCCACCCCGTGCAAACATTTAATGAGGCAGAGCCGAGACAGGCGGCACCCGGGGGACAGTGATGGTGACCTGCCGAGGGCAGATCATCCTGCCAGTGAGTGCCAGCTAGGTGTGTCACACCTTCCTGGAGATCAGCTAACGCCCAGCCGGTGTCTTGATCAGACAGCTTCTCCCCGAGCAAACACTTATGACTGAGAGGGATCATGTTGAGCATGTTTGTAATTGATTCAGTACTGTTGTGTGACAAAACACAATAGCTTTGTATGAGGCTTTAATATAAATCTGTTGCACTAGCAGAGCCTACTAATTGAATCAATATACAAGTGAGGCTGAAGAAGCACGATGAAAAAGTTTGGTTCCAGGTTAAATGTGAAACAGATGTTTCTCAACCCTCTCCCCTTCCCGCCCTGCTGCCTCCCCCTTTGTCCCTGCCAATTGCAGGCATGAAGTGATCATAGTTTAAAATGCAAAAGAAAAAAAAAAAGGTAAAAGAGAAAGCAATTGCATGATTCTTTGGCAGCGTTATCAACGAGTTGTTGGTAGTTGAGAGCAAGGCATCTCATTTGTCAGGGCAAATGGCAGTGACTCTGAAAGGGTTGGGAGGGGGTGGGTATTGCTGGGTGTGAGGTGATGAAGGAGGCAGGCAGAGCCCCCCTGGGAGGAGTTCCTCTCCCCAAAGTTTGCAGAAGAGGCTTGGGGAACCAGTGATGACTGTGTTCAGTACCGTAGAAGCAACACACAGAGACCAGGCTCCACAGCTCCTGTGGACCTTTCAGGGACCCAGGGTAGCACCAGGTCATGAAACAGAAGCCAAAGTGGAGTCTTCTGGCATGAAGGTTTCCTGTTGTGGCTCTACTGGAAAGTGCTGGAGGTGCCAGGGGGCTGGGTTCATGGACTTTGGCATGAGTCTGGTGATGCCCCTGCCCAAGATGGGGGCAGAGGCATTGAGGAAGGTGGTAAACATCAGCGATAGCTCCTGTTTTGGAGGCATGTAAGCAGATGAAACTGCCCTCTCTGTCTGCATCCAGGGGTGTGAGTTGGAAACCTGCACATCACTTTTGGGTATCCAAGAAGGACTTCAGTTTGAACTAGTAACTGCTTACTGGGTTTTTGTAAAGTTTCCAAAAGCACAGGAGGAACCAGTGATGGTTGGATGGTTTTCTATTCCCTGTTTCTGAGTGATACAGTAAGTCTTGGTAAAGTGGTACAATCCCTGCTGGGTATTCCTCAGGCTGCTTTACTTGGCTCTCAGTAGGCCAGGCTCATTTGCTCTTAAATTTCTCCTTGTCTGAGTATGTCTCAGCACTCTTTACTTTCCTTGGTTCCTTCTGTAACCCAGGATCAATCTGTGCCACCATTGTCATGGAGGTGAAATGTCAAAGCCCTACCAGCCCTGCTGTACAAGGATTAGGGATGACCCACAACCTCTTCAGGTCCCACTGGTGTTTCTTTTTCAAGTCAGAGCACGTTCTCCATCTGTGGTAGTGAAAGCACATGAACACACACCTCTTTTGGATGAGATCCAACTAGCAGGTGCTCTTTACCCTTCTTAAACTTGCTACACTATGCTTAGACCTACAGCTCATGCCCTGGAGTAATACATGAGAAATCAGTGTATCCTCAGTTCACATCCAGGAGTCAGTGTAGATTTGCTTTGCTACTTCAGGCAAGTTATTTTCCCTGCCACAATTTCTTGCTCACATAGAATGATACCATTCTATGGCAGTGGGATATTAACTCTGGGTATTATACCTGCGATTAGAGTAATGGGAAGTGCCAGTATATAGGAATTGATGGAGGAGGGCAGTGGGAGCAAAGCATCAGCATAACACCAGTGAGTTGTGAATTACTTTGTATGTAAGTAGATTGAACAGAATGGAATCGTTGCCCAAAACTTTATCTACCTGGAAAGTGAATCGTTATTTCCATGTTATAGAAGGAGGAAAAGGCCTAACACTGTTCCTTAAATAAGATAAACATTTCACTGCTTTTTGTTGGATGATTTGTGTACTGAAGCATTCTCAGGAATGGTTCATACTGGTGTTAGACTCATCATAGTCAAACTCCTTTAAAAATAGATTAAATAGTTTTTGTGTCTTCCATGTTCAGTCTGACTGAAAACATGGGACCTGGGAAGAACTCCTTGGATCATCAAAAAACATCACTCTTGTTCTTATTTTGCTTGTTTGAGTGTAGTGTCAGACCCTTATGTTTCCCATAGGAAGTTTTTTCCAATGTTTTCCCCATTGTATTCGTGGACAGTTTGTAATAATTTGATATTCTGCCACCACTGATGTTTACCCTAAAAAAGTTCTTTTTCTTGATTTATTCTCCGTGATATTTTTACAAGGAACTGTCACATCTTTTCTAAACCTGCATTTGATGAAGGTAAATAAGAAAGGGTCTCAATGTGCTTCAGTACCTTAATGTGAACTCATCTTTCCCAAACCCAGATATGTTTATCTGATCTGAGAACTCCATTTAAGGTCTCACCAATGCCATATACAATGTTATTAATGATTATCTGAACCTGATGGCAATTCCTCATCTCTTGTAGACTACTGCATTTTTCTTCCACTTCTGCTTTTCTCTGATTATTGTAGTTTATAAAGGCCATGTTATTTTGATAGTTCATAATTTTCTTAGGACTTACTAAAACACTAGAATCTCTTTTGTACCATTTTCACTCATAATACCTCCAGATTATGCTATTAGTGTGAGGCAGTGGACTACATACATGATCTTGCAACATTTACGTGTTATCTAATTTCTCTGAGTCTAGGACACAAGTATATCCAGTGAGATATTCTAGCCACCCTCTGTATTGAAGATGGATTTCCAGCATTGTGTCTATGGAAAATTTTGCTAGCATCTTCCCAATTATTTTATGTATGGAGCTGATCTAATATGCTCAAAGCTGGTCCTTTACCACTAAAAACACCCCTTTCCAGAACAACCCATGTTTTATCAGTCATCTCCATCTTTATAATCTTTTATTAGTCTTGTTATTTGAATTAAAATTCCCTACATGGCAATGTATACATTGGTTTTCTGGAATTAATGATATCTGTACTTTCTTCACCTAGAAAATCAACCATTTTAAAGAAGAAAAATACCAGATTTGTTTTTTACATTCAACCTTTCATAGAACTATGTATTTCATCCTTTCTTTCAGTCACTGAGCTACCTTTTCTTCATGTTTTTCCTTCTATAAGCGTAACATATCATTGAAGGCAGAGTAGCAAATCTGTAGTTGCTTAGATCATATTTCTTCTGTTTTTTGAACACTGTCAAGAGGTTTCCTACTCTCCACTCATATTTCAGTGTCCTTGATTTGATTAATCTGTTAAATATCCTTGATGCTGGACCTGTACTTTATGTGATAATTTTCCTATGTTTCTCCATGGAGACTACTTGTCCTCTCCACACCCAACTGGAGTTTATCAAGTTGTTTGAAGTTAGTGTCTGTCCTTGATATGGTGCTTTCCTTTTCCATCCACGTGCCCTGATTAGTCATTCTGACTTTGTAATCATACCCTGTATCATTAATCATGTTGAAAATTGAGGCAAAGTTTCTTTTAATTTCCCAGGGATGCTAAGATTATCTTCCGCCTCAAACTCTATCCATACTACTACACTGATTCTTGTTTTTCTTCTCTTACTTTTAATTCTGTTTTTTATTTCTGTGGATAATGAAGCTTTCATTATTGATTTTAGTATCTCTGGAAGGTCTTGTTTGGTTTGTGCTTTGGCAAAATACATTGTGCTTGTGGAGCTTTGGCAAAATACATTGTGCTTGTGGAGACTGTCATTCTGCACACAAAAAGTGTGAATCAGTTAAGACATCGGAAGTCATAAAACATAGTTTCTAAAAACCAAGGACACAAAAAGATCCAGCTCTAAGGATGTCAGAAACAAGCTCAAAAAACAAAGCATGTCTCAAATCAGAGTTTATAATCATCCCATGAAAATCACACATCTACTAAGATGTTAAATAAATAGATATTTAGGACCCTGGGTATAATAAAATACATGTGGAATTCTCTCAGTAAGTTCAAAAGCAATCCAAAATGTTCTGCAGAAAGAGAAGTCCACCTCAAATAGTCACATTTCAAAATAGCATCACAGTTGTAGTATCTGTAAACAGAGTGCTTCCCCATATGATCAGTCAAGGCTGATTTCACATCCTCAAATACATCTGTAAATAACCCTTTTTATTCCTTGGGAATTATTTAGGTGAACTTCAAATGTCTCCTTCAAAATCCCTGTTTCCCTTTTCTGCCTGTTTTTCTAAGGGAGAGCAGTATTTGCCTGTCAATTTTTCTGCACAGAGGTGGTCCTGAGTTAAAAAGATCTTTCATTTGAAGTGACCTGTTTCAAATTATTTCTAATACTTTTCTCTATATTGTAATGCACTTACACACTGACTCCCTACTCTGTGAAAATCAATGATTTTCATGGGGCTTGGCTGATGCTGTTGGTGAATAAACAGCCTCCAGAAAGCTGCATTAATGCAATATTAGGACACTGACTTTTGGAAAGCCGTGAAAATAAGAAGTCCATCATGACAGGATGAGCAGCACGAGACCTTCAGTACATAGAGCCTGATGACAAGCTCCAACTCTGTCTGAATAAGTGCAGGGAAATCTGTCTGAATAATTTCTGAAGTACCTTCCCTTCACTTGTGTTGACGGAAAGGATACACTGTGAAATGATCACGAAATCAGAAAGCTGCAGTCTTTTCGGTCTCCTAGAGAAAACCTCAGCATTGGCTTTCCATTAACTAAGCGGACAATGCTAGAAACAATTAACTAACCAGAAGGCATCCTGCAATAGTCTTGGTTGCTATCGTAGAGAAGGTCTCAGCAGACATGTCGTTTCATAAGGAGCTGGAAATAAGGAACCAGAATACTGTGTTTCTTCTGAACCTCCATTAAGTTCAGCATGTTCTAATGTCATGAAACTACAAGATTTACTTTTCCATTATTTACTTCCCAGCTGGCTTTAAAACATCTGCACAGTCCATCCAGGTCTTGCTCATCTATAAAGATATGAGAGCACTGCCTTTTTATCTTACAAGTTCTGTTGATATATACATATATTCTTACATACATATAGAATCGTAGAATCATTTAAGTTGGAAAACACCCATAAGATCATTGAGTCCAACTATAAACCTACCACTGCCAAGTCCACCACTAGACCATGTCCCTAAGCACCTCATCTACACATCTTTTAAATACCTCCTGGGATGGTCACTCAACCACTTGCCTGCACAGTCTGTTCCAATGATTGATAACACTTTCAGTGAANATTCTGGGCCACCAAGTCTCTACCCTCAGGGCGTTGCATCAAACTAAGTCTTTCTCATTCAGGTATCTAAAATTTAAATCCTAAAATCCTGATCAGTATTTTTCAGATACTACTACTACCATTTTTCTGGAGTGGGTTGAGACTACCATATAATTTCTTAGTAAACAGATATTTAATGTATATAAAACCTGCTGCAAAGACCATTGATGTAAGTGACATTTGGAATACTCTGAGTAACTCTCAGACAAAAGCTGTTAATTAGAAACACTGCTGCTGTTCCTAAGGTGGATGTCTTATGAAGTTCAATATAATATCTACATGACTCTGCTTTAGCACAGAGTACCCCATGTTTTTTCCTCACAGATGACTTTTTAGACCAAGCCATGCTAACCTAAAATTTTCTGCATGCCACCTGGGCTCTACAGAGCTAAGGAAAATGGTATACCTCCAAAACATTCAAGGTCCCATCAGAGATCAAGTGATGTCGAGCACTCTGTGTCCAGCCACCTTCCAGCCCTTGCCTGGCACTGGGCAGGTTGTCAGCAGTTGTGGAAGCAGAAATCTCTACTCCATATCAAGACTAACCTCTTCTTCCCATGACCTGGTCTTGTATGTGGTATTTTTAGCCTTCACATTCTTTAACAGCCTCTGCCCCATCCTCTGGTTTGTGTGCTTTTGGGAGGGCAGCAAACACTTCGGTGTCATGTGTCGGGGTTACAAGCATTACTCAGAAGTTTCGTGTTTCCAGGCTAATATAGGAAGACACCCCAGAAATTGACCCAGACTGCAAATTAAATGGAAGAAATTTCCCACCATGCAATTTCTGGAGGACTCTTATTTCTCATTTATCACCGGAGAAAACCATACTACTGGGTTTCTCCGTATTTTCAACACAATCTGATTTCAACCTGGCTAGCAAAGCATAGCAAACGAGCTTACATGATTCACACCGTGCTTTTCTAAGCATCTGTTTTAAATCACCTATCTGAGAGTCTGACACATAGTCCAAAGTTGGCAAGGTGGCAGCCAGAATCGCATCTCACTAATTAATTGTCTCAGATCGTGTGGGTGGATGTGAAATCATTTATGTGCGGAATTTTTCGGAGCTTTTACATCTGTGTGCTTTCCAGACTTACTCTAAATGGATCTACAAGAAAAGCAAATGCAGCAACTAAACTCACTCAACAAAACCCCATGCAGAGCTCCATGGTGGTACCGATCTGAACAGAGAATCTTGTCTGGGACACTGGGTTGTCCTGAGCTAGTGGAAAAGCAGATGACTGCCAAGAGATGAGGAATACAGTGTTTTTATCAACTCCAGGCAGGCAGAGAGGGAGCAATTGAGAGATTTTTGTGACTGAGATGCTTCCCATGGAAAGCTGGTGTTCCTGCTTCAGACTGTTAATGTTGTCACCAAACTGGGACAAGGAAACCCCCTTGGTGTCAGTCTCAGAACTGACTTAGGAACCACAGGAATCTCAGCTCCGGGACCTCTGGTCTTCTTCCACTTGATCTGCACTCATTGCAGCACTAGAAATACCTCATAACACTCAGGGGGAATTTTGGAGCTTTTTCTGTGAAATTTCTTATTGTTATTATCTCCAGTATTGAAACTAGATAGCAACTAAGGTGCCTTCCTGTACATGTACTCGGACAACTTCCACCAGATAACAATAGTCATTTTCAAAATCCTATCATACATGCAGGTATTTGAGTAAAAATGATAAATATATTTATTTTCACTGGCATGAAACAGCAACTGGGAAAAATATTTAAATTAATAGTGTTTGTATAATATTCAAACCTCTGCTCCTCTTTCAGGAAATGACAACACCTGTATAAACATTTGATCTGGAGAAGTTAAAGGTCACATTACCACTACGTAGTCCATGGCCTCTGAAGGTTAAAATATCCTTTTACAAACAAAATATCCTTGCCTTGAAGAGGTTGGGCAGGTATTCCCTTGGCTGCTCTTGCAACCTTTGGCCTCAGTCCTACAAACATTTACACACATGCTTAATTTTAAGCATGCAAGTATCTCTACGGTACAGCTCAGAGGGGTGTGACGAGGGTCCACTTAGCGTTGTTGGGTGCTCTGATGTTATGATGTTGAACACTTGATGTTTACCGATGGTTATTGGGATTGCTGTAGACCCAAAACAAGACAATGCCATCCACAGACTCTCTGTAACCCAAATACACACACACACACACACACACACACACACACACACACTTAGTTCTGAGCTGGAGCTTCAAAGCAATTGACTCTTTCAGGAACCAGTTCCCATAGGAGTTTTTTCCTAGCGTGCCTTCTCAGGGTGTCAGCTCTTTAAATGGAACACAAAGTACTGTAGTTAGCAAGTAGCCATTTGTGATTAGGTACTGTGTGCTACAGTTTCTCATTTTATATTTGGTATTTTCATGTTCTTTCTTTCTATGTTACTCTTGAGGTGTCGGGTTTGCTTCTAGTTGCACAGAAGGAGCTTTGCAATAACTCTACTAATATTCTTAAAGTGATATTTTTCAAATGTCAGAGTGATTTAGGAGTCCAGTTTCCAAGTGGCTTGGGTGCTAATGTATCTAATTTGAACCTTCAAACCTTATTTGAAGTCAGATGCTTTGAGAATATCTTTGGATCTGATCTACCTTTTAGTGAATAGTGTTTTGCTCTCAAATAATATTTTGTAACCCTTCTGTTTACATTTCAGATACATTATACTGACTCATTTGTACGTTCTTCCAAATTTTTATTTCCTCTTACACACGGCAATAATAGAATTATGACGGCTTACCAGGTTGCTGAGTTCCTGGAATCAAAATGTTTGTGATACCTACACTGAAGTTCACATCATTGCACTCAATATGAGTTGAGCTTTCCAAAGGAAGGCAAGGGACCTCAGCAATAAAGCTTGTCTCCTGGCGCAGAGTGGCTCCACGGCATTAACCAGGCTGTATGGCTGAATAGAGGCTAGAAGAAATGTGGTTCATTTTAGTGGAGAGATAAAACTCACAGCTGAGGTCACTCCCCAACATGTGTAAGACCTGAGAACTCATATCACGCTCATATCATCTGTCCTTCTAAAGGGCACACCAACCTGGAGTGGGTTGCAGGCGGGTGCCCACGCTGGTGCTGTCTCCAGCAGAATCATATGCCATCAAAAGATTTCTGCTTTAACCATATTAAATCAGTTATCAGAACAAAACAAACTTTTCTGGTAAAATGCTTGAGTATGATTTCTCATTTTTTGGCACCTAGGTGGAACGAACTTTTAAAAGATAACGTTGACAGATTATTTTAGTCCTGGCTAGGTCTGAGTGTCTCCATAGAGCAGCCGCTGAAGCAGCTGTGCTATCAGTGCTGGATGCTGCAGTTGCTCTGGTGGAGAGTGGAGGTGAGATGACCAGCTTAAATGCTTAATAAGATGCTGCTAGGTGGGAAGGAGATGAAGGGCAGTAGCTCTTAGCTCTGCTGGTAAGCTGCCTCTGGCTATTACTCTTCCCCTCCTCCTCCCCACCCTGCCATTAACATCTGCATGATTTCTAAAGGACTGATATTTCCGCAGTATAAAACATACTGGTGGCGTGAACTCAGCTTGTCCTGGGGCTCTTTGCATCTGTTACTGCACATTCAGGAATGATCTTGCTATCTTTTTTGTGGTGTCTCTGCTACCTCACATTCATTGCCAGAAAAAAACCCACAACAAACAAACTACTCTGGCTGACTGCAAACATCTGCCTGTTCAGTGTCTCATTGAGGCAACTGCCTCAATAGCTTCTCATTCAGCTCATTGGTGCAGTCAGGATCATGCTGGTTCCTTCTTTGATATCTGAAGGGGTAAAATCAATTTCTTTGCCCTCTGGGGCATATGTAGCTACCTTATTTGCACAGAGATTCCCTTCAGCAAGTGGAATACTATGTCCCCGAAGGAGTCATCAGTTCCAGTCTTAGCTAGTTTTTTTAGTTTGTAAGAATCTGGCAGTGAAGAATTCCTGTAATGCTACGATTTGCATCTCAAAAGATGCCAGATTTAACTGCCACATGCATATCTTGGTTTGGAAGGCACAGGATCTCCTGATCACAATGTGTAAAATAGAAAACTATGATTTCTAGTCCTCTTTACACATATTTCTTGCAAACATGAGCTAACAAGATACACATTCTTGGAAGACAACTGTCCTCTCCTGGATGTGGTGGTTCAAAAAAGTTACCCATCTATCCAGTTCAAGTCTCTAAACCCATGAATTGTTTAGGTTTGCTAATGTTTTAACTGTCTTACAGAACTTTTTACTTTCTTTCTCTAGGCAGAATTAAAGAATGCAAGTTAAGCTGATCATTTAATGAGGCTGCGAGAAAAAAGAACAGTTGCTAGAGACATTGATTTAAAAATATATAAGAAAACATTAAGGGGAAACAGGCACACTTTTAACCTTGACATTTAGTACAATTGACAAAAAATACCTGAACTTCTGAGTCTTGAAGAACCTTGGTCATCCTTAAGAACTTCAGAATTAATACATCTGCTGGTGTTTCTCATCCTCTGCAGAATTTAACTCAGGTATCTTTTAAAAACCTTGCTTACAGAAGTGAAAAAAAAAAAGAACATTGTGGAATCATTGAGCACAAGTTTTCAACAGTGAAGAGACAGAAAAGGAGAACAATAAGTACAAGATTGTACTTGCAACTTTCTGTATATTTTTCTGTAACATTTATCTCAGTGGTGACAGATCTTCCCTTCCTTTTGTAAAGTCTGCTCAGATGCCAAACACACAGGAGTAGAGAAGCTGCTCTGTACACACACACATTGTCCCTGCAGGACCAAAAAAGGCCGCAATAAGTTGGGGAGCAAATCTTTCTTGATATATAAGGCTAGTTGGAAAGTCAGTAAGTCAAGCATGTGCTTGTGCCCAGCCGGTTGGCCAAGGCCAACAATCTAATGCTGAAGACTAAGGATGTTTAAAATGCGTAAGTACGCATAAATGGTACCTGATCCTCCTGGTGTTTCCAGACCATGGGATTGATAACAATAAGGCAGATCAGACTGTTAAGCAGTATGAAAACCTGCTGCTTTTTTCAATTCGTAGTACTGTCTCCCTGTCATTTGGTGGACAGGACCACAGGGAGTCATTATTGTCATGTAGTAATTGAGAGGGAAAACCTGCTCTTCATTAAAGTGATGTGGAATGAATTTTGTGGGCAGTGATATATTTGTGTTGGTAGCTTCAGCAGCTTCTCTGCCTTGTAATAACAATGGTGCCTTAAATAGCTCCGTCAGCCACAAAGCCCTGGAGTCAACCCACACCAGCACCTGCTGCTGCAGAACATCTTTCTGGGTACACCGAGTCCTGCTCACAAATAGCTGGGCATTGCTGCACTTTATTTTCCTGTTTGTGTTGGCTGGGTGCTGTTTTCTCATAGAAGTAAGGCCAAAGTTTATTCCATGTTACATGTGTGAAAGCACAGTCTCTGAGTTAGAAATGCTGGCTGCGAAGGGACAGCGTGCCTTGTTGTCTTGGGCTTTCTGCTTTTGCCGAGGGGGTGATTTTCCAGAAATGCTGAGCATAACTTACCTTGTAAACTGAGCCTTTCTGAAGCTCCTCACTCTGGGAACTCCGAACTCACTGCTGTCTTCGAAAAGGAGAAAACACCCTTTGGCTCAGTGCTTCTGAGCCTTGCACATCTGACATTGAATATTAGGCACCTGACATGAGCTACTGTGTAAGATCACCCGGATCTGGAAAGCAGATAATTTTTAAGATGTCTGAGAAAGTTAATATATTTAACATAGTTTTAATATAAGAAAAGAATAATACTTCTAGTTGGAGTATTCCACGTGGATGTAGCTGGATTTCTTGATGCTCACAAAAGCAGATTCTTCTCTGGTGCATCTCCAGTGTGGCTCCATTCAAGGGAAAGAAACCAGTTCACACCAGCTCAAACCTAATGATACGTCTGCCACCTCCAGCTTGTGCTTGCAGTGCTGAACAGGCAGTCATAAGTTAGCAGCAGATAAATCGTTGTTGGTAAATATCAGTTTGTGCTCTCAACTGCCAGATGCAGGTGGTTTTCCTAATCCCCCTTCCATTCACATCAGGGAGAGCAGATCTGGTTCTTTTACTTCCAATGGGACTGCAATTTATTGGGAGTGGAGGGCACTCGGCACTTCTCAGTAGGGCCTCCCTCCTTCATCACAGCAGGACCTTTGTCTGCATCGTCTTGTCCAGGAAGCATAAAAAGCTCAGCTAACCTTGCTGGAAACACTTGTGGGATGAACTGCGCTGCTCTAGGGTTTGTCAGAGCTGTACTGAAACTTTGCAAAGCGTGGCACTTTGAAAAACGTTTTCCTAAATATGCAATTAAAGTGATGACAGCTTCCTAGAGGTTGCAGTGTTACATATTTTACGACGTTACGATGTCTTTGTGCTGTGTACCAGTCTTTTATGTGGAGCTAAACAAACTGTGATGGAAGAGGTTTAACTATTCATTTGAGAATAGGTCATTATAAGTACATCCATATTTATGATCAAGATGTATAGGACCACATTGTTTCTGGCTGCATAGCTATTATTCATCTGTAATTGCTAAAATACAGCCTGCCAGTTTTGCTTTTCAGTTACAAACTTTAATGGAGCAACTAATCTGATTTACCTTTTAACAGCTGAGAACTCTGGAGTTGCTTTAAATGCTTTCTTTTAAACACTTTTCTGTTTGAAGCATTTTTTCATGACAGTGACTTTTTATGTAGATTGCTGACAGAATACGAGCTTTGAATAGTTTTTTCAAATACCAAATTACACTCAGTGTACTCTCCAGGAGTTGCTCTTTAAAATCTGCTGATTAAATGCATAAATAAGTGTCCAATATGAATAGAAAACATCTCTCATTATCTGTAACCTGATAACCTGTATATTATTCAATATACTACAGTAGTTAAGCCAAGAAGTACAAATACAAATGTTACTTTAATTCCTAAATTCATAATCTATTTCTACTTTCTTCAGGTGCATAGTACCTTATAACAATAGACTATGTTAGGAGAGACCTAACAAGCCAAGCGTGAAGAATTTTATCAGCTAATTTTGACATTAGGAGTAGGCACTCTCATGTAGTTGAGAATTGACAGGTTCGTGTTTTATGAGAATTCAAATTGATTTGCCTTTCTGCTTTAAATGTCAGAAATAAATCTGAAGGGAACTGGTAAGTGTAATCTAAAAGCCTTATCTTTGTGCTCAACCCTCTCCTTCACGTTAAGTGACTAGGTACACTGAAGCTATATGCCCCTTAGAGCCACCTACTGCCATTCATCCAGAGAACCACAGGACCTGGATCATGTATAATGTATCTGCTGCTTATTTTGTGTGTCAGGTAGCATGGAAGTAGAGAAATAAGTTGCATGCATCTGTATAAATACACACATATAGGCTATTAATGTGTATATATATGTATTCATGTTAATAGCCATTACACTTGAATACTATTGCAAATAATATCCATCTAATATAACTGGTATTATTTGTTAATATTAACTAGGGGGCAGCTTTACGGCACACTGAGATATAAAGTATGTGGTGCCTTTTAAAATGCATGACTGCAACTAATTGCTGTATGGGTGTGTGGTGTCAAATCTACAGAGGTGACAAAACCAGAACTGTCAAGAAAATTGTTGGAAACTTCAGCACTTAATTGGTGGAGTAATCAGTTTCTAGTTAGAAGCTATGGCTCTTCCTGACAGACTAGAAACATTCAATTGCTTCATTTGGAAGTACTGACAAATAAAGCAGAGGGTTATTCCTATGTAGGCTGCTTTGTGGCTGCTAATCTTTTGGCAGAGACATTAAACCTTTGAAAGCATCTAGTGTGGACAATGTAATTAAAAGAAAATGGCAACCATCTCCCCAAAGCATATGATCTTAGGCTAAGTTTCATCTGCTGTGCTCTTAAAGAAGAATTTCTTTGGGTCACTGAGCTTGTGTGACAACCACGGATATTTGGGTCAGTCAGAAAATGTCAGCAGTATCCTAGAAGATGTGGGAGATGTCTGGACTCAAGTGGCATCAAAGAAATGGCCACTGTCTGCACTTCTTGTGAAATCCTGCAAGATACACTTGCAAGAGTAAGGTTTCACTTTCTTCCTGTTCTGTTTAGGAGCAACTGTGCTGTTGGAAGTTTTATAATCCAGGAATAAAATCCAGAAAAAGAGGGAAACCACATGCCAAATCACAGCTGTCCCATATTTCCTCTGAGACAGAGATTCCCAGGAGAGGGACTTCTGCAACAATGTGGGCTCATACAATAAAGAGAGGGAAAAGATACTAATTCTCCTCTGCCAAGTTTGAGCAGTTAATGTTTGGAAGCTCCCACAGAATGTGCAATAAATAACTGAGAAAGAGACCCTTAAGGTTGGAGCCAAAGGAATTCCTCATACTGGGAAAAAGTTGCATGGAAAGCCCCTTCAGTGATGGGACTGGGAAGAATGATCTTTAGTGGAGAACTGTGACTGAATTGCACTCAGATGGTAAAATCCTTCCCTTTTATTCAAGTTCAAACAAGTTCCCAGCTGGACTCCATCAAATTGGAAAGCGGATACAGTTCAGAAGAAGGTGAGGAGTTATGGGACATATAATTTTCTTTCCTGAAATTTCTTAAGACTTTTTTTTTTTCAAAGAACTCATTTAGTGCCTTTTGTTAGACGATAAAGATTGAAACAAAAATGCACATGAGAAAAATAATGGGAGAAGGGTAAACTGAAAAAAATAATCTCAAGGTAAGCTACATCTGCTGATTTCCTCTTTTTCAGGCTTCCAGATCAGTGTTGGGAAGAGTTTTGAATTTGCTCACTCTGCCAGTGTGACCACTTGCATACCTTTGTAAACAGATATACACATATACTTAGGAGAAACACTTCTTGAAACAGGAAGAAACAAGTGTTGCCTCCATGGTATTGCCTATGTGTACACACAACATACAGTTCCTGAGTAATGTGTAGAATAAACAGTGTCCATCTGTTTGCAAGATGATTATCTGCCACTTTGATACTGTCTATTTGGGTGCTTGTCTCTATGTCTGTGCTTATGGAAAATGCATGGCACTGGCAAAGAAAGCATTCTGTTTATCTGCATGGCATGACAGAAGACAAGCAAGAAGACAGGATTCATTGTTGTGTTGTAGTAATACAAAGGAAAAACTGACTTAATGCAGAGACTAAACCCCAAATGGATGAGCAGTCTGGGAGCTCCTATAATGGCTCAGAGCAGTGTAAGCTGCAGTGGAGTGTGTGTAGTCTTGTAAAGGGGTGTGTGTGTCTGTATGTACAAACAGATAAAGGTGTGTGTAACTATCCATCTACAATGAGGGACTATTGGATACCAAGAATGTGATTTGGTGGCCTCAGCATAGGCATTTACTCTAATAACCTGGGATATCTTGACGTCCAGATGTGATTGGCAGATGTGACAGTGGACCCTCTTGACACTCAGTGTCCTTCTGGAAGAGCAGCTATAGGTCAGAGAGGAAACCTGTGGCCGTATAAAACAACATGTTTAGTTGGCTGAACTCTTCAGAATGTGAATGTAAAAAAGACACAGGTCTAATCTTGACAGGTGAACCTGCTAAAATCAGTGATATTTCTCTAGAAAGTACAGGTGCAGATTTTTGTCTTCCATCTTCCACTTTAGGACATGACATTCTCTGTCACTGCACTCTACATTTGACAGAGCAAATGCATCAACTTGCACGTAAAT
Source organism: Aramus guarauna (assembly GCA_013400195.1). Classification (NCBI taxonomy): domain Eukaryota; kingdom Metazoa; phylum Chordata; class Aves; order Gruiformes; family Aramidae; genus Aramus; species Aramus guarauna. The sequence continues at coordinate 80,840 of VXBL01004984.1, forward strand.
ACTATTTCTGTCAAAATCCTTACAGAGGACCGAGCAGAAAGCTGAAGGCTTGTCTGCAATTGTTTACTCCAAGACAGTCCCACTTCCAAACAAGAGAAAAGGAAAACAAACAATACTAGAAGAATGCTTGGGACACAAGTTTTTAACCATTTGCTGGCACTAAAATACCCAAGTAAAGAAAGACAAGAGTTTAGATCAGAACATTTCCAAATAAGCATTCAATGTGAGACCGGCACATTACTGGTAAATGACCATATCCAAGAACCCTGGGGTGGGCTGGAGACTTACTTTTTTATTTCGAAATTGTTGTGCTGTGGAAGTCTATCAGGCTGAGGGAAGTGTTCTTGTTGCTACTGAACATGTAGGGCCAACCTGTCATCTCAACCCGGGCAGCTGCCAACTTTGGTCCAGCAAAGGCAACTATTGAGAATTCCTCCTACCAGAGGTACATGAAGGTGAGGATCTCCATTTGTGACTTATCTACTCACCAATAATTACTTTAGAAATTCTAATTAAGGCTGTGTGATCTACAGCAACCTTAATGTTAGGTTTTCAGAATAACCAAGGAGTCTTCTCAGGGGTGTTTAGCCAAGGAAATAAGACCTCACTGAGGATGAGAGTTGAGCTGTGGTTTTGGTGATGGCTCACAATGTTCCTTATTCTTCTGTTAGCAATGTGCAGACACTTCTATTCACATAGCTACTGCTCTTGTAATGTAATGCAAGTTTCAAAAGCAAATAAAGCTTTAAAGGTGCTTTAAAGTCTGAAGAATTGTCAAGGAGAATAGAGTAACAAGAGTTTGTCACCCTCTATTTTTTCAGAGTAGTTTCAGGAGCCACAGAGTCTGTCACTCCCAAATCTGCAGTGTTCATGGAGTCCAAACATCTGCTAAAAAATTTCTTAAGCTTGTGTTGGTGGTGCCAGTGAAGTGGGCCATCGTGAGAGCAGTGATCATTCACGCCAGCTGAATATCTATTGGTTTATTGTCACGGATGCAAAATGTGGGACTGGGGAATGAGGAAGAGATACCGAGTGTGGTCTGCTGATACTGTTCATATCTTTAAAAGTCATTACAGCTGTGATGGGAAACCCTAGAAGTACAGCAGGTCGGCAGAGAGCAGGAGTCACTGTAAGTGCTGCATGCCAGACAATCCGACATTTCCTCCCCAGCTGTTCAAGCCACCTGGATGTTTCCATGCAGAATAGCAAGACTTACTGGCACACTGTGTTTGCATCACCCAAGAAGAAAATCTCTAATTTTTCAGCTCTGAAAAAATCCCCTGTGTAAGTTTTTGGGAATCTTAATTCTCAGATCTTCTTTTCCTTGAGTGTTATAAGAGTATAACAGAAGACGTATTGCTTTGCAGACAGAAGATAAAAGGGGATTCCAGCAACCACTTGAATATCACCTGTTTAAGCCCAGGAGTAGTGGAAGTATCTTGACTCGAACAGATTAGCCGTGACCATTAACTTAACTCCAGTATTTCCCAAGAGGATGACTTATTTTCAAAATTCCCAAGCATTAACTTTGAGGACTTTTAAGACAAATTTATTTTTCTTTATTGAGATATATTTAAATTTGTCCTTCTTTACCGTCAACTGTTACAGGACCTGGTGCTGAGAGATGCCAAGAACTGACCACCTGCTCTCCAGCTTTCTGTGTGGGAACTGGAATAGAAAATGACTCTGTCTACAAGAGCTGTAGAGTTTAGGATATGGTAAACCAGAAGTCAAGGAGTAGTGCTTTTGCTTTCAGCTCTTAAAAACAAAAAGGTGTTTAAAATTAAAATTCAAAGACTGTACTTTAGGGCTGGAGAGATTATGAGATTGCATAGCTAGGTGCTACTGCATCTTGACAGTGTGCAAAGATCAAAGTCAATTACTTCTGCAACCAAACAGGGTTTTAGAAGTCCAGCTTTTGGCAGGTACTTCTGAAAAATCTTGGCCTGTGTTAAGTATAACTGAAAGGAATGAAGCTTTATAACACAGAAGTCCTTGCACATGGGAATATTATTTTCCACATGGAAACAATGTGTGTACACACACTAGTGCTTAGATGTATAGTTACTTGATCGATGACTTTTTTTTTTTTTTTCTGTCAGAGCATCTGTAAATTTCTTTCCAGCATGTATTAACCTAAGTATTGTGTATAAGACACCGGAGGTAATTTTTTCACTCTTTTTGGCACTAATCAGCTTCCAGCTGAAGCTCTATATCCAATTTCTAGGCCCACACTTCTATGAAGCTATGGAGAGATTGTAGATAGTCCAGAGAAGGGGAGCAATGATTACAAGAATCTTGAAAAACAGAACCTTTGAAAGCAGATTTAAATGATAGAGCTTTTTTAGTCTAGAGGAGCCGTGACTATAGCTGACATGATAATAGCTCTCTGATATGTATAAAGTTATTATGAAGAGGCCAGTGAACAATTGTTCTGTGAACATTTGGGAGCTGGACAAGAGGCAACTGACCTTTCAGCAAAGAAGATTCAGGTGAGATTTTAGGAAAATATTTTTTATAAGCACAGTTAAGCATTGCAACGTGCTACTGAGGAAGACAGCGAAATCTCCTTCTCATGCAGATTTCATGACAAACATCTGCTGGGGATGGTCTTGGCAAACGGGAGACTTGGTATTCAAATGAGAGGATTGTCTAAACGCCCTTTGAAGTCCCATTCTGGTTTACTTTCATGTGCCTGTAAATTTTCTTTGTGCATGTCTCTTGTTTGCACACTCTAAGAAAAATGATGGTTTTAAAGCTGGTGACTTGAAGATGTGCCTTTGGATAGAGTGGTGGGTTTGACCTTGGCTGGATGCCAGGTGCACACCAAGCCGCTCTATCACTCCCCTCCTCAGCAGAACAGAAGGGGAGAAAATAAGATGGAAAAAACTTGTTGGTCAAGATAAAGGCAGTTGAATAAAGCAAAAGCAAAAGCTGTGTGTGGAAGAAATGGAAAACAAAATATTTATTCTCTACTTCCCATCCACAGGCAGTGTCCAACCACTTCCCAGGAAACAGGGCTTCAGTATGTGTAGTGGTTGCTCTGGAAGACAAATGTTGTAAGCAACAAATGCTTCCCCCATCCCTCGCCCCACTTCCTCCTCCTTTCTCTCAGCTTTTATTGCTGAGCAGACATCAGATGGTATGGAAAATCCCTTTGGTCAGTTTGGGTCAGCTGTCCTGGCCCCCATCACCTCCTGACGTCCTGCCCACCCCCAGCCTACTGCTGAGGGGGGATGCTGGAGAGACAGCCCTGATGCTGTGCCAGCGCTGCTCAGCAGCAGCCACAGCACTGCTGGGTTCTCAGCACCTTGCTGGCTGCCAGGACACGGCACAGCACTATGGGGGCTGCTGTGGGGAAATTAACTCCATCTCAGCCAGACCCAATGCAGGTAGCTTCAATCTTGATGTGTTCAATCCCTGCAATGTTTCCTCATCTGGTATTGAAGTCATCACCGGACAAAGTGACCTGGCAGGAGCTTCCTTGTGTCTTAGCAAGCCCTGGAGAATGTCTTGAAGGCCCCTGAGCTATCAGAGCCCTTAGGGCTAGGTGCAACGACTCTTTTAAGGCAGTTTAAAGCCATCCTCTTCTTTCCTGTGCGATTTCTATAGCCTAGTGTACCAGAAGGAAGGTGCCCTGGAATGCAATTCCTGCATACAAGAAACAGAGCTACTGAAGGTCTTGCTGTACCAAAAGACAGACAAAAGATTTCCTTTCTTCTTGTAGGAGAGTGTGATGTGAAGTAAGTGGGGATGGAAGGGACTGGAATACATAATGCTGAACATTTGTGGGGTTTTTTTCTCCATTAGTTTTTAATGGCTCCGTGACTTGCTAACAGCAAAGTACTAATGTAAACTACTGCTTGCTTTTTAGGTTGCTGTAGGATGGGAATAATGGGGAAAGACCAGTACTTATGTTGCTTTGACACTGTAAATGATTCTCTGAGGCTCTGAAAACATCAGTGACAAACAAATGCTGATGGTTTGGTTTCATTTGAAGCTGTTGCAGAATTTAAACAGCAGAAGTCATCAAAAAGACATATGTTTTTTATGAAAAATGTGTTGTTCATAACATTTGCTTTTTAAGATGAAAAATGACCCATTCTAGAACTTTTCTGACATTTCTGTGACTTTTAAAGTTTTGTTTTGTTTTGTTTTGTTTTGTTTTAAAAACGAGTTCTCATCTATTCTCATTTTCTGAGTTTATTTTTTATGAGTACTACCTGATCATTCCCACCTCCGATTTCCCTTTTCCCTCATTTTGCCCTAGGTTTTTCAGGCCCTGCAGTGCCCCAGGAACTGTTGGTGTGAGAGCATCTGTGCACATACGTGGTGCTTATAAAGACGCCACTTACTCCACTTGGTCCTTTAACTGTTGGGTTGTTTTGGGTTTTTTTCCTTTGAAACTCTCTCTTATATCTTCTTTCTGTTATTACTGCTGGTGTGGAACTAGATCCCATCTTTTTTTTCTGTGTTTGTTCTGTTGGAGGATGACTGGCCAACAAAAATGTATCTTTTGCTCTGGTGGATTTCTTTCTTTTGACGACAGCATCTCTGTCTCAGTCCTCCTGGATCTGATCCTGGCTCTGTCTTTCTCTGATTATTCAGCAGTTGTGCTCAGGTTTACCTCCATTAAATCTGCAGTTACCTTGGCTGACACATGCCACTTGCACCTTGCCATTGCTCTGTAGACGTATGAGACTATTCAGAAACAGCCTGTGTGTTGGCCTCAGACCTGAGTCTCCTACATTATCCTAACTTCTGTTATGCGCTGTCTGTCATTGCTGTTTGAAACCTCACTGCCAGGTACTTGTGAGAGAGCATCGCAATATAAAACAGCCTTTTTAATTTTTTTTTTTTTTTTGTGTGTATTTTGTCTTTGCAATCAGATTTTTTACTATGGTTTCTGCTTTCCGATTGCTTTATTGTTAGCCTTGTTTCATACTCAAATTCCCATTTGGCACTTGTGGGTTTAATTTTGCTGTGTTGTTCTGAGGCCTTATGCTGTTACAAAATAAGGTTACAAAACTCCTCTCAGTATCCTGGCCACAGCTGATACCTGCGTGCTGCCAGCAGACCACTTTTCAAACCTGAGCTGTAATCCACTGTAGCAATATTGCTTCCTGACATACAGAGAGGATATGCCAATTCTTGTCTTTTTTCACAATATCCATTTGCGATTTCAGAAAGCTGTCAAATATTTGCTTTTACTGTAAAACCTCTTTGCTAACGCACATGATGTGTATGTGGTTTGCTTTAAGCTGAATCTTCAGGACTACTGAGTAGGCACATCCCTCTGTTTCACAATGTTAGATCTTAAATTTGGTGAGATTACTGCTAAAGCACCTTGAAATGAAATCCTGCCTTCCACATACATCCTGGCACCATCTATGTGGGGTAAAATACAGTGTCTCAGATAGGTTGTCTTGTAAGAAGGCCAGGCTCAGACTTTGAACTGTTAAAATATCTGGAAGATATTGGAAGAAGCCTTACTGGTTGCCCTACAGCATCTAGCAGCAGCAGCTCTGTGAGGCAGAAATCTCTCTCACTCTCCTGGCTGGAGAGTCTGCATGCAATGCATTTGCTTGCAGATGCTTGTTGTTGACTTTTATACAGAACTTAATAAAACTTGTGCCATTCACCCAAAAGTGAGTCGAGGTAATCTCTCCATTCTAAATATCCTAACTGATATCTTTATCCCAGGATCTTTCTGAGCATACCTCCTTTCTCTGTTGGAGCTATACTCGTAGATGGTGTGGGCTGACTTTACATAGCCACTAATCCTACACTCCTCCTGAGGCATCACGTGTTCACTCAAGCTGATCTGTAAGGCTGTGGTGTTTCATGACAAATGCTTTCCTTTTAGTTTTACTCTTCCAAATGTCTGTTCTTTGGTCTATGACTTTCTCCATATTTCTTCACTTTGCTTTAAGTAGCCTAAGGAGCCTGCGCTTTTGATAAATGTGCACATATATAGTTGGCGGCTCCTGTTGGTTGCTGGAATCGTTTCACACTTTCTCATCCAGGCATTTCCCAATTGATTGTGTCTTTCAGAATTCCTTTGATGCTGAGTGCTAGTGACCTCAGTCCTGGTGGACTCCAGTTCATCAGCCTTTAGCCTGCCATTCACTTGCTGGCACCTAGTCAGGGTTTGTTATAGCTGGACACCATGATCTCCAGTTGCCACATTATTAGTGTCTTGCTTGATACACAACAGGCCAGCTGCGAAGTCCAGCTGATCCCCTTTGTGCAATGTTTTCTCTTTTCTCCTGGCAGAGCCCTTGATGGTGTCTGGATTCTCAGTAGGTATCACTCTGTCTTTCAACCTGGATTGCTTGCCTGGAGTTTGTGTGTGGCTCTTACTGATTGCTGTCAGCATTATGTCCCTTGGTTTATTTTGGTTTTACATGCCCTTGCAGGTTGTAAGAATTTTTCCTAAGGGTAGATCTGCTTGCTTCCCCAGTGTCTCTAGTGAAATGGATTAGGTATCCTGGCTCCTGCAAGTGAGGGGTTTATAACTAATTTTTACAACCTTTTACTAGGTATGAGCATAGTAAATATTTATTTCCTGGTTTAAGCACAAACAAATCTCTAATTTCATTCTGCTGTCTCAGGACTTAAGTTGCAATGATGAACTTTACTTACTGAAGTGCTGCAGCCTTGATGGGCTTTGTTCCCACATGCACACAGGTTCTCTATATCTTCTCCAAACTCCTCTTTCCTCCAACTCCTACTCCTTTCCCCAATTTCCATGCAGGGGGCTAACCTGCCCTGTTCACCTTCTGCCAGTGATGGCTTCTCTAGCGAAGGTTAATGAACAGTTTCCTAAGGAAGGCTGTGAATATATTTTATGGAAAATAAGATCTTTAGTCACCTATTGCATCAGGAATATAGGACTCTCTTGTGGGAAGTGGAGAGTTGTAGTTGCATTGAGATCTGAATTATCACTTCATTTGAGCGTAATAATGCCCTGCTTCTCTCTGGTAACTTAATCCTTCCTTCTGAATTCAGTGTATCCTTCCACTCACTCTCTTGTCTCTCGGAGCATAGCTCTGTGCCATTTAATTCCTTTTTCTGTTGATTTCTCTTTCAAATCTCAGTCATGAGAATGAAAACAAAGTTTTTTTTAAAAAGGAACATTACCCAACAAATGCTCAAGGGGATCACTGGGGCTTGAGATTTTCTCGTTTCATCTTCAACTCAAGTCTAGAAATCTACGGTGACTTCAGATGTCACTTGAGAATATGCTGAAATCTGAACACATATTTAAGTTCCTCCCCAGAAAAACACTTTAGTTTTACATGAGGCAGGTATCTACTGACTTGGTGGAAGAAGCACAGGTTTAAAAATAATATTCTGGGATGCCTACATGCCTCTGAAGAAAATTCCTTGCAGCAGGTCCTAGAGCCCAAGTGAGGAACCCTTGTAGTCAGAAGGACTCTGTGTAAGTGCGAGTGTTTTCCCACAAAACATTTTTTGCAGGACTGGAGCCTACATAAACAACAGAATAAAATTTTCTGCATTTCTGTCTCATTGCAGTGTGTTCCCAGCAATGGTTTCAGAGAGTGAACAGATCCCAAGAATGAGGCGAATTATGCACTTGATGCTTCTTCGCTGATTGGAGACAGGGGAATGGATGTTGATATTTTGGAAACTGTGAAGCATGCTTCCTAACCTAAACTGTTTCCTGATTCTCATGTGACTCAGAGACAAGTAAGAAGATCTTCTCTGCTTGTACTCCAGTGGTATTTAAATTACTGAAACTGCACAGGATGGTTTAAATTAGCTCTGAACAATGGAGCCTATTCAGGCTTTTGGTGAATCCACTAAAACCTTTTTGGCTGGTTTTAAGCCTATATTTGTAAATGAATTGATTTTCCTGCCATTTTTATAATGTTAATAACTGAAAAGACTTTGTAAGAGTGTATTTTACTACAGGATTAATTTGTTTGTTCCAAGTACCAACTTTTCATTAAATATTTTTTTCCAAAATTGATTGCCCTATTATATGTTTGTGCTAATTAAATAAAATCTCAAAATCACCATCTTCTATGGCGGAGGACATACTTGGTGGAACAAAGTTTGCCATTGTGCTGGACAGAATATGAATCTCTGACTGGGCTTTATGTACTTCTGTTGCTCTGCAGGCTGCAGTGGGGGTCACTGCCTGTTCTGACTTAGTGGTATGAAAGATAAGAAATAGGAAGACTTCCTTGAACTAGAGATTCATTTCCTTACTCAGCCTTTCTCCCAACTGAGGTGTAAGAAAGGTGTACCATGTGACAGAGAAAAACGGACCCTATTCTTCAGCACAAGTGTTGTTACGCCAATAAAATCACTGCCAAAGTCTCAGTGAAGTCAACTGACCAGTGTGAAAGGCAGTTGGCTACGTGGCCATTTAACACATGAAGTCTTAAAAATCAAGAGTACAGAGAGGAGTAAAGGGTACTTACAGTGGATAATTCTTCATGCAAATGGCCAGTTTGTCACTTGACTAATTGCTTTTATATGCAATTATTTGAGTCATTTGGACTGAATTGCAAATGAAATCGTTTTCCATAGAGTCTTTCCCTGATAAATTTTTCCTCTTCCCAAAGATGTGGACAGTTTTGCAGTTGCTGTCCTTTGCCCCAAAGCTGACACTGTTTGTGCTATTGTTGGTTATATCTGGACAGTGAAGAGCATGGAGGATTTCTGATTTGTACCTGGAACAGCTATGTGGTATTGCAGGAAGAAAAAACCCCTAATTGTCCTCCTTTAAACAACATCTTTCATTCTAAAAACACATTCTGTCTGTTGCGAGTGCAGGAATATGAAGTGAGAGCCCACATGGAGGTTGCAGTGAATATAAAATAGAGCTCCAGAAGATTTGGGAGAACCAACCAAATGTGAAAGGTACTTTATGTCACTTGTTATTTCACTGAGTTGGAAATATATTTAAACCTATAGAACGCACTTTTCTCCCATGTTCTCAGTATGGTCCAAAAATCATTGCCTACACACTGAGGGGCTACCAGAAGCCCCTGAGGACGTTCCAGCTTCTCTTTTCCTCTTCCTTCTTTTGCTGCTCCTGTTCTGAGAAGACAATCTTTCAAACTGCGTGTTTCATCGCTTCAATTGCAACCACAGTGGGAGGTTGTTAGCGTTTGGCACTGCTGAAATCAACAGCCTGTTTGAGAAGACCTTGGAGTTCTTTGTAGCTGCGGGCAGAAAGCAGCCGGTTCTTCTGCAGAGGTTACAGCATGAGATGCTCTTGCTCAGCAGCTGGCTGCAGCCGATGCCAGCTACTGCTGCAAAGTCTTACTCTGTCAGCAAAGCCTCCTGCTGGAGACATGGCTTATATTAGCAAAATTTCTTCTTTGATGTACTTTATCACCTCCAGAAATACATTTGATATAGTGCTAAAATGGCACAGTTTTGGGAAGAGGGAGAAATTGATTGTATTTATAGGGGGCTGTTTGCTGGCATGGATGTATTGGCTTGAAATGGCGAATGTCTTTGCACTGCTCAGTGATGGGCTTAACCTGGCAAAAGTACAATGTCACTGTCAGAGAGCAGAAGAGCTTAGTAGCACAGGAGCTTTGATTTCAGGACTAGAAATACACATACAAATGTACATACACTTATACATGCATATACATGTATATATGTTCAACAATACTGATGTGTGTAAACATTTTATATAATGTACATGTATATGTGTTCTACATAATATCTAAATCAAAGTCCATCTTTCCTGTGACTTTCTTGATACCATCCAGAAACACCAACCTCATCATGAAAACAAAGAAATGGAATATAACAATATGCAGTTATACGTGCACGTATAGTTTCACATCACGTCTAAATCCCAGAGGTGCAGTTAGGTATTCTGGTCACGCTCAACAGGTCATGCAGAAACACAAGACTATTATTTGCAAAAGCAAATGTTGTGTCTAGTCACCATCCTTGCTGGAAAGGATATATATCAAGGAGAGATCTAAAACAGTTAATTTTTTTCTTAGTCAGAGCTAGCCAAATGGGACGATTCACATTTAGACACCAAAGACAAGGAAAAAAAAGAATGAGAAGTTGTTTGGGAAATCTATTTGTAAGTGCTACACTTGGAGTCCGGCTTGGAGCTTTTGGGACTCTATTCTTTATTTAAGGTGACTATACACACAGTGTGTCCGTCTGGGATTCTGAATGACGATGAGAAATATGTGTTTTCTAATGACCCCTTTGTGATCTAAAAGAACATGTCAACTCACGTTTTGATGAGTGGATTGTTACTCAGCCCAGGAACGAAGGGGATTTTTGTCTTAGAGAGAACTGCGTGAGATTTTAAATACGGCTGCATGGATAAGCTACTCTTAATTAGTTTCTGTTTGTTGCTTGGCCTGGCTGGGAACATTAATAGCTGTGTGGAGCTGCAATGTAACTCAGTGAGACTATAAACTGACTTATCTTCCCACCACTGCCAATTCTTTGACACTGACTGACATCCTGAAACAAGGAGCAGAATGGCCAGACAAGAAAGTTGCTTATTGAAACAATGAGTTTCCTGAAATAAACAGAACAGTTTTGCATCAGCAGGCCTGTTCCTGTCCCTGGAACAATGCTGGACATTTGCATCGGCTAAATGAGGTTAGTGTTTTGCAAAGTCTTCTGGAAGTCTGCATGTCACTATGGGCACCAGCAGATAAAGCCAACATGATAAGGACTGAGGTCATGGAGAAGAAAGGGAAGGAAAGTGAGATCTGAACCAGATATTTAAACTGCTGTGATAGTTAATTAAAATGATGTAATTGCTCCAATATTAATTTCCCTTTCCCTTGCCTTGACATTTACCTCAAACCAACTCTTTTATCTAGTGCTTTTACTTATTTTCTCACACCAAGAGAATAGCTGCACTAACACCCTGAAGCTACCCTAATTGTCCTCAGAGTGGAGCCAAACATCTTCAGTCTTCAACATGAAAGCTAAAGGCATGGCAGGATAAAAGAACAAATTGGGAGAACCTTGTTGGATTTCCTTCCAAAGCCAGTCCCCAAATTGAAATTTTGTGCAACACAGAGTGGCACAGACTAGATAAAACTTTTTAGCTTTGTTTCACAGTTAAGTTGAGTTGACTTCTAAGAGACAATGTTGAGCTACTTTCATGAAAGAATTAATTCAATTTTCTTTTATTTGTCAAATAACAATGACATTTGGTCTCTTTTTTCTTCCATCATCTTTATTGTTGATGGCTACTGAATATTTGTACATGTGCACATGAACAAATACATATGTATTTTTTCATTACAGACTGGTCACAAATATCCCTGACTAATGGTGCGTGAGCCAAGTCCTTTGGTGGCACAAGCTCCCTGTTCATGCTCTGCTCTTCCTGGGCTGAGCAAGTGAAGCATGCACATCCTGATGTAAACTGCTGCTCTTCTGTATAGTCACATGAGCTAAGACATTCTCCCTTCATACGTTGTAGAAGGAAAAGGAGGAAAAAGCCCTGTGAGATATCCCCCCCAAAGCTTAAGATGGATTGTTTGTAGGTTTGTTTTCTGAACATTTCTAAGTTGCTCATCTTCATGACATGACCAAAGCCATCACCGGAGCGATTTGGGCTCTGCATTGTCTTTTCTAATGGCCAAGTGCTTGCTGCATTTGATGCTGCATCCATTGCTGAAATATCTCTGATGTGTCTCAGCCTCCACTGTCCTAAAGTAGGGAAGATGGTGGTATCACGTCACTCCCCTCAGCCCTGAAGATACTCACTGAGGAAGAGCCAGTTGTGACTGTTGGGCAGAGAGAGACTGGACAATCTGTCACTGTTTTTGTGCTTCCCAGCTATATCTGTTTGTACAAAGTACTATGTGCAAACTGCCATTTGCCTAGAGAATTCAGCACATACAGAGTATAAACAGGGTTTAAACAGTTTGGTGAATCTTGTGCAAATTTCTTTTTTTCTTTTCCTTTTTTTTAAAATGCAACAGCTGGATGTGATAGTCTTAGAAAGTGCAACAGTGTCAGGAATTCATTTGCTGTTTTCAAGAGACAATTGGCCTGATCCAAAGAATTGAAGTTAATGTGATGCAACAAGGAAATGCCATGCTCCATTAGCAAAAGATGTTTTCAGTTAAACTGATGTTGTGGTGGCACAGTTGCGATGTGCTTATGTGAATAAGCCCTGCTCTGGAAGAAAAACTTGGTTAAGGAAAAAAGATCTCAATCCTGAAACCCCTGCTGGAATAAATTATGTTACTCTCATCTAAACTCTTCCTAGGGGCAAGATTTGTGCAAGTACCTGTGGCTGAGAGGTGGTGTTCAGGTAGCCAGACAGAGTTCAGGTAGTAGTGAGTAACTTTAAGCCCTCATTCTGTATTTCATCATTATTAAGCAGACCACTTAGGCAAATGTTTAGTTTCAGCTACACATGTAAAACTTCTTGAAGTCATTGCAGCATAAAACATAAAGCTATACATCAGCTCTGTTGCAGGCTGCATAAGTATTATTAATATAATACATTATTAAATAATGGCCAGTATCAGGCTACAGAATTAGAGAAGGTATGTTCCATTACTTGGGTGTCTCATTTAGTTATATAGCATATGCAACTACAAAATTGATACTTTCCAAACATATTGAAATATTCTGTAAAAATGGAGGATCTGCAGAATTGTAGGCCAGTGAGCCTCACCTCTTTGCCTTGGAAAGTGAGGAAGCAAATAATTCTGGAAAACATTTCTAAACATAGGACAAACAAGATGACTGAGAACAGTCAGTAAGGGTTCCCAAAGGAGAAATCATGATTGATCAATCTGATAGCCATCTGCAATGAGATGACTGTCTTAAGTTGATGAGGGGAGAGCAGGGGGTGTTGTTTAAATTGACTTTAGCCAGATTTTAAACTCTGTCTCACATAACTTCCTCACAGACAGATCGATGAAGCACAGGGTAGATAGCTGCACAGTGAGGTGGTCAAACACTAGCTGAGTTTCCAGGATCAAACGGTTGTGATCAGCAGCGCAAAATCCAGCTGGAGGCCAGTCACTAGTGGTGTACCTCAGAGGTTGGTATTGCCAATATTCTTTATCTTTTTCATTAGTGACCTGGATGACAGGACAGTGCATGCCCTCAGCAAGTTTGCAGATGATACAAAACTGGGAGGACAGGCTGATACTCCAGAAGGTTGTGCTGCCATTCAGAGACCTTAGCAGGCTGGAGGAATGGGCTGAGAGGAATAACATGAAGTCCAGCGAAGGAAAAAGACAAGTCCTGCCCCTGAGGAGAAAAAGCCCATGCACCAGGACAGGCTTGGGCAGACCAGCCGGAAAGCAGCTTTATAGAAAAGGCCATGGGCATCCTAGCAACGTGTCCTCATGACCTAACTGCCACAGGTGGCCCAGAGAGATTGTGGAGTCTCCATTCTTGGAGATATTAAAAACCTGACTGGACACAGCCCTGGGTAACATGCTCTAGTTGACCCTGCTTTGAGCAAAGGGTTTGACCTGTGATGTCCAGAGCTGCCTTCCAATGTTAAACTTTCTGTGATTCTTTAGTATGGGAAGCAGAGCCATGAAGCTGAACATTGCGAATACACAATATGAAATGCACTGTGGTCCATAATTGTGGAGGAACCGTAAGGACATGAAATCTCACTATTCACCTGACCACTGAGAAAATCCCCCTTCCAGGTGTGCATTGAACAGGTTCCCTTCAGCTGTTATCACAGTACTGTACAGGAGAGACCCTTGTAATGTAACGCCTGTGCCTTACATTACTTGTTGCAGTTCAAACCATCTGAACCTGGTCATGTGTAGGACAGAGATTCATGTGCAGCTTCTGTATTTGTCCTGAATCTTACGTCCTTTTCTTGCATGAGCTTTATAAAAAGCAGACATGATCCCTCATTTTCCAGTCTGGTCTTTAAGAAAGAAGGATTTATCATACTAAAGTATAAATACTCTTCCCTGAGTGTACAGTCTATACACAGAAACTGGTGTTGTAATATTAAAACCACAGAGTTTACCTTCCCTATAAGGACCTGCTCTGTTCAACTGACTTGTCACACCAGAGTAACATTTACTGTTTACTTCATTACCTGCCGAATGCATAAGGTCAAATATAAATCTAAGAAGGTAATAGGTTAAAATCTCTTTTCCAATGAAAGCAATGAGACCTTTCGTATTTATTTCAATAGAACCAAGATTTTACTCTGCACATGGCATAACAGACTACAGGACCTATAAAAGGCACTCTTTAACACAGCAGTGATATCAACAGGACTCTGAGGATTAGAGCAGATAGAGTTCAATTTTATTCAAACAGTATTTTAGTTTCTATAATGCTAGTGACAGAGCTCTTTTATAACCACAATAATTTGCTCATCTCTTTTATCCCCCCTTTGCTTATTCTGTGAATGTTTATAGATGTGGGCAGTTACACAAAAATATATTTTTTGGACTATAACAAAGCTGTTTTCAGTAAGTGAAACAGCAAAAACTTACACTTCTGAAAAGGGCACTGTTATGTCAAGTTTATTTATTCCCTGCATAAAGTGTGGCTCCATCACTCTCTTTTTTCTGGTGTTTTTTTTGTTTTTTGTTTTTTGGTTTTTTTTATCCATTCTGTGAAATAACCAACAGAAAGGAAGGAGAATACACCCATTAATTTCAAACCAAAATGAATTTATCCAACTTATTTATAAATCTGTCAGGATCAAAAACTATGGAGAAAAGAATGATTTAGCTGATGCTACAGTATTGTATAGCTTTAGGCAAAACAGGGTTTATAGGATTGCAGTCGGATTTGGGAGGGCCTTGCTGTGTCCATAGATTTTCTTCCTTTTAAGCTTTCCTGCAAATAGATCTCTGCAGAAGTGAAACTGTTGATGTTTCATCTCTCTCACATAGGGCCCTTGCCACAGTGTCCAGCTTAGCTGTAACTCTAGCTGCTTTGCAGACTCCTCAAGGGCCTCAGAGGAGTCTTGGGTTTTTGGCTGCCAGCTCTTCTCTGCAAATTCCTACAGTTTTCTTCCTCCAAGACTTGTTTCTTAGGCTATCTCCTTTGACCAATTGCAATTCCTGCAGAAGGTTTAAATTCATCTTAACAGCTGCAGTTCTCTTCTCCAGGATTAAATGGGGGCTAACTAATTCATCTTAAGACTGAGAACCATTAACTCAGAACAAAAACATTTGAGAGAAAACATGGGGCAAAAGAACAAATGACAAGCACAGCTGGCTCCCCAGGTAGTCACCCAGGTCCCTCCAAACGAGCTACCACAGACAACCAAGTGTTTGCCAGCTCTTAGATCCCTGCCATTTCTCATTTCTTCTTCTCTTTGTCCTTGGAGTCTTCCATCATTGTGTCCTACTGAGCTTTACTGAATGAATCTGAGTTTCCTCTGCTGGGCAGCTAAGCTTTGAGAGATTTGTTACTTGATTTTCCCTTGCATTGGGTATTCACAATAATTCAGTGTGCTGACAAGTGAGGAAGTTGTCACTGACACCCAGGCACAGGGTCATGAGCCAACTCAAAGATTCATTGCAGGTTTGCGGTGTATAGGAGACAGAGTCCCCAAGTTGTCCGTGGTTCCATGGCATCCTTCACAATCCTCATCTCACATCACAAAAAATGAGAATAAATGTATTACAAAATGCTGACTGAGGATGGAATTATCCCATCTGCAAGAGGATTAGACTCAATAGCCTTGTGAGCAGGGCCCATCTTGGTCCATGCAAGCTGCACTTAGCACATTAAGTCCTTGACCCCTAGATATTAATGCATTACCAATCAATTAATAATTTTTCAAAGTATGTCTTCTCGGGTCCATGGGCTTGTTCTCAGCAGAATGCCACTTGGCAAGTTTATGTTTTTGTACTGCTAACAGCACTAATTGATCAGTATCATTTTTTTGATGTAGTTTTGCTCAGTTTTGCTGCTGTGCCCAGCCCATACCCAGCCCACAGATAACAGCTGTGTCTACATAGACCTGCCTTTATGTGATTGTGCTTGTGCTTTGTATTCACTGAGGATCAAACACAACATAGCTGTAGACAAAGTATACTTGTTTTGCTGTGTTCAGATGATCTGGGCAGCAGGTTGTTGCTACCTGAGCAAGAGCAACACTTAATAATTTCTGAGATCAGCAGGATTTTAAGTAATTCATATACGGGTAAAGGGCTGACTTCATGAAAAAAAACACAGTTCCTCTTGCTTTAGCAAAGTATTGAATGGCAGGCAAAAACGCTCTTGCACAAATGAGTTAAAAGAGTTTCCATGATCTTTGTTCCATGCTCTCAGCCTCGGTGTAAGTTTCTCCTTTACGGGATAGTGCTATCTCGTGTCACCACGCGGTTCCGGCCTGAGCTGTCCCCTGGTGACACAGCGGAGGAGGCAGCCTGACGGGTCGCCGGGGATCACCCGTCTCCCTATCTCCTAGCACTCTGTCTCCAGCTTTGTTTATGCCAGCTTAGAGATACCAGCTACGTGTTTCCATTCATTACTGCCCCCACGCACTTTGGTAACACCGCCGAGCACTTCAACATCTATCGTGCGTCCTCTTGAGAGGACGGAAAGGGGTTTTCCCTGGTCTGTGTTTCACTGCATTTTGACAAGGGACTTACAAACTGTAGTATCCCAGACATAGAATACTGGGCATGTAAAACTCTTGGCGATGCCCACATGTCTATGTATGTGGATAGCTAAAAAGGGTAGAAGTGTTAACAGGGAGAAAGGTTTTCACTGTAAATGTCAGTTCTGTTGCATAGTTTTTGCTTCTTTCAATCTGATCCAAGGTTTCTTTGCATGCTGGGATCTTTTGCAGTGCCATGTTTCAGAGGCAGAGCCTGAAACTCCTCTGTTCCCATTACCAGTTCTGCCCTGACTTTGCTGCAAGTTAACCTAGCAGGTTAACATGGATGCTGACACACTTAGGTGACTAGCACACTCAAGACATCATTCATCAAATGTGTACTCAGCTGAGTTTAGGGTTAGAGTTAGGTTTCCTTCTGAGCTGGAGAACCTACAGGTCCCTAAACTGGGGACTGTTTGATATGGAACTTGCCTTCCCTAATCATCGCATTCCCCATCATTAACATTGAGACAGCATTTGTCTGACATTTTGTTAGGACTGTAGTGGGAATCAACTGATTATAAGGGGCTTAAAATTTTCTGTGAATTCTTTGAGAGGTGCCAGACAGCACATGTTACCAAAGAGTTATTTGTGTGCCAGAATCCAGGATTGTTATGTTGAAGTTAGGAAATCGGTGTTTCTGCTGTTTTCTAGTGACATCTGGGATCTGCTGGAGAACTGGAAGTATGAGGAAGTCAGTTGCAACCCTTACTGGCCTGCAGCTGCTGCAATGCTGCTGCAGTATTTAGCAGTTTTAGAGCAATGCATCTGCACAAGTTGCCAGAAGCCCTTTTCCAAGGGAACTCTTACAACTGAATGTGCTAGGTATATACCTCTGGTCATCTCTTGGCCCTCATTTCTGGATCTTAAGAAAGATGCTATCAAGGATGGTAGAACATCTGCAGGCTCTCTAGGGATGTTCTTCTAACTGAGGCAACTCAGTGACCCAACAGCTGGTTTCTGCTTTGTGTATGTGTGAAGGGCACCTCACCAGCCGCAGGAGCAGCCATCCTCTTTTCAAAATATTTGTGCTATACCACACCTGTAGTTCAACCCTGAGATCCAATCAGGATAGACAGGAGTTTCGGCTAAATGACAACTGCTGAATGGAGATCTCTGAAGGATCATGTGATCTGGAAACTTCAAATTTCATCCTCTTTGTGTCAGCCTTACCCTTCCCACAAAATGTTTGATTTTGTAAGATTAGGGAGATCAAACAAGATGCATTAATTATTCAGTCCTGTTCAAATTTTATTCATGTGAGTAGGGTCTTCTTACCTAAAGCATGGATAAACAAATATTTCTGATAGAGCAAATTTGGCAAATGAAGATTTTGTGGAGTGTTTACCTGAATTTCATTAGTTTGCTGAGATGTGTTTTGATTTCATGAAGCATAGCTGAGATACCTCTTTATTCATAAACATGTAAATCTGTATATATCAGTAGATACCAGGCATGTTGAACAGTTGTTTAATGCCAGGGGTTTAAAGATATGAATAAACATTTTTAAACATATTTGTTTTTCCTTTCACAGTTGCCTAATGAGAGTGTTTGCATTGGTTTAACTGGTTCTGAGAATACAGTATGTGTAAGGTCATACCAGCAAAATACCGCTGTGAGCAGACAGCTGGGGAACGGCCCCACACAGCCAGATGAGCGGGAAGTTGGTAAAACCCATCTTTTAAAAGTACCAGAGTTTGCAGGTTGTTTGTGGGGTGTGTGAACAATGGCAGACATAAACTGCCTGGAAACTGTAAGTTCAGATATCAGACTAGGCTCAGATCTAAGGATTTCTAGTCTGTTGATCCAGCCTTTGAATCTGTTTTGCTTCACCGCTGCTGGGAAGCAGATGTAGAGGGCATGTTTACACTATCAGATAACTTCTCTGTCTAGTTTATACCTGGTCTCCTTCCTAAATGTTAGTTCATTCATGAGCTTCCTGTTCCGGTCAACCAGTCTTCTGCAAAACAAAATGTAGATTTGCTTCTGGAGAGAGTTTCTCTGGGTGCCCATTTTCAGGAAACTCTGGAGGTCACACCTGGGCTCCCTCTGCACTGTGCAAACCTCCAGCACTCCCCAGCAGGATTT
This sequence comes from Aramus guarauna, assembly GCA_013400195.1. Lineage (NCBI taxonomy): Eukaryota > Metazoa > Chordata > Aves > Gruiformes > Aramidae > Aramus > Aramus guarauna. The sequence goes on from VXBL01004984.1 coordinate 99,537, forward strand.
TCACCCCGATCTGCTCCTCTGAGCTCCCTTGAAAGCACCCGCGCCTTATTGTCCCACTCTATTTTAGACACTTTGAGATCATTCCTTCTTGTCCCACTCCATCGTGACTTGGTGTCCAAAGCAGATGCCCAGTCAGATGCTGTGCAGTGTGGACATTGCCAGTGTTGGCTTGATATGCAGACATTGCTCTCGGGGATGGGACGTATGTAGAAGAGTAGGCACAGCCACTGTTACCTGCATCCACGGGTGTTATCAGGCGTTGTTTCAACCTTACTCAGACTTACATCACAGCAATGCTGTCCTAAACATCACCCACCTTGGAAAATATGACAGAAAAGATCCACAGCACCTCTTGAAGGGTGAACAGTGTGGATCAACTGGACTGAATACTGGCAGTGAATTTTTAAGTCCTGGGGCAGCTCTAGGTAAATTTGGTGTGGATTTTATGAATTGCTGGGTTTGTAAACATCATATTGGACCACTTCCATTTACTTACAACGTGCAGATGTTCTCTTACATATGTGGTCTTACAGGATGCTACTACTTCAACCAGAGGTGGGAACACCACTTCAGACAGGTGCCCTCTTTCACTCATAAGTGCCTTCTGTTTGTACTGCAGAAATTACCAGATGCCTCAAATAAACTCAAGGGCCCATTGAGTTGTACAAACCAGAATGTCCCTTTCCAGACAAACTTACAAGAATGCTGTTTTAGAAAAACTATAATATTTGCTGTAGCTCTTGATTAAAAAAATGCTGTTTAAAAAAAAGAAAAAAGAAGGAGGAAAAGGAAACCTGTAAGTTGCAATTAAAATCTATTTTGTGTTTCACCAGAGAACATACATTTTTTAATATCTGGGCCCGTTACAGTGAATGTTGAGCTTCTAAAAGGCTGAATTTATTATTCCCATCCTTGGGAGATGGAAGAGGAATCCTCCTTCCTACAGCAGTGCCTCAACCCATTGTATCAGCTGAGAGTGTACAGTCAGATACCTCTCTAGAGACCACTTGAATAAAGTGCCAGTTCTGCAAGAATGCAGCTGAAATCCACGGTGACTTGGGCAATAATTCAAGAAATCAGTCTCACTTTCTATTAGGCCTTGAAAGTAATGTGTGAGGACTGGCATAGAAAATACATGGTTTGAAAAACAAATTGCATAATTCTTTGCCAGATTTGAAGGATTCATTTTAACTTTGCAGTGTAGCTCCAACTTAGATATGTAATACCATAGCTCTAATGTCACCATATGCACTGATGATTACTTAGGCTAAAAAGAATTGTCAGAACTGGGATAGAAAGAAAATATGGTTTAAGCCAGCTCAAATGGAAGTTCTTGCAGTTATTGTACTCAGTGTGTTAATGCATGTATAACAAACGGGAAAGTGAGAAATGTTAAAGTGCTGCCTACATAAATAACTAGCCAGAATTTAGGGCCAAGGGGAGAGCTGTTACTTGGGCTCGGGGGAAAAATCAGACAGATATAGTGGTTTGTCTTTTCCTCTCTTCCCCCTCTCACTCTTTGCAAGCTTTTTCTCAGTGCTTTTTAAGAGCACCCTCCATTCTTACACTGGCCCTCCTGTCAAGGCTCTGCTCCCTTGTACACCACCTTGAATACTGGCAGCAAAGTGAGACTCACTGGAGCGATCATCTTGGTGCTGCCTGGATGGGCAGCACTCGGGATCAGCCTCCTGGTCCTGTTTTGCTTTCAGAGAAGCTCACTCCTCTCTGCCACGTGGTGGGGCAGAGGGGTGAGGGAAGGGGATACAGGAACAGCACATCACCGGTGATAGCAGACCACCACTCAGCTGAGGAAGCGTGGGGTGGTTGGGTGAAGATGTGCTCCTGACACCCCAGTACAAGCCCCCGGGACTGTGAACCAGACCCAAGCTGGGAGCCGTTTAGGTACTTTGCACAGGACATTGCTTCTGCTGTATCCTGTTAGGACTTAATTACAGGGGCGAAGCTTTGATGCCAATCCAGTCATTACCCTTGGTGACAGCCTCTTCTGTTCCTGCTGTCTATTGCTGTTTGTCTGCTCTGTGTTGTATGAATTTGGCAGTTCCTTCATCCATGGCAAAGCTGAACTTGGCCTTGTATTAACAGATCTGTCGGAGAAGGGCTGGCTCATGCTTCAAAACCTTGGAATAAGGCATGTTGCCAGCCAGCTTTTCCCACCTGACTTTGGAAACATGCTTAAAGGATGTTACATACAATTCTGTGACGAACACCACCGTCCTTACCTCACTTATAAATTTCCCCTGAGGTTAACCAAGATAAACTTATGAAATTTTAGCATTTGCAATATGGGACACAAATAATTGGTGCTGTAGCTTTTGTTCACTAACTGTTTTGTGTGAGAATGATCGGAGCAACCATCTCTTCATGCATTCTCCCTAGTGACTTTACAGAGACTTAGGGGTACACCAGGTATTTACTTTTGGAAAGCCCACCTCAGTCTTCACAGTAAGGGGCACTATTGGCTTTAGAAACAGTGGTCCCAAAATATTTTGTTTCTTACATTTAGGTTTATAGCTGGAGTCTTCCTCTGAAACTCCTTCCCAAAAGGTGTTCAGAAGGTATTAAGATAATGTTACCTTCCAACAGAAAGGAAGGAAGACTTGGCTGAACAGGGATCTTCTTCTAAAGCTTAGGTGGAAAAAGAAAGTGTATGCCTGCTGGAAGCAGGGTCAGGCAACGTGGGAGGACTACAGGGATGCTGCTTGCCTTTGTAGGGAGAAAATGAATACGGCCAAAGCTCAGTTAGAGTTGAAGCTGGCCAGTACTGTGGGGGACAATAAAAAGGGCTTTTTTAAGTACGTTAATAACAAAAGGAAGACCAGAGAGAATACTGGCTCCTTACTCAATGAGAATGGTCACCTTACAAACAGGGACATAGACAAAGCAGAGACATTTAATGCCTTCTTCACCTCTGTCTTCACCATTGATGACAGGGGCTGGGACCCCAGTTTCCCCGAGTTGGAGGACCATGACTGCGGTAACGATAAACTCCCAGCTGACCCCAAAATTGTGCAGGACTTGCTGCTCCACCTTGATGCATACAAGTCCATAGGGCCAGATGGGATTCATCCCAGGGTGCTCAGAGAGCTGGCTGATGTCATTGTGAGACCTCTCTCAATTATTTTTCAACAGTCTTGGGA
>VXBL01004984.1:102727-122978 GCA_013400195.1 Aramus guarauna
ATTTTAAGGCCAGTTCTTTTTAATGTTTTCATAAATGACTTGGATGTAGGACTAGAAGGTGTTGTGAGCAAGTTTGCGGATGACACGAAATTGGGAGTAGCTGTTGATTCCATCGAAGGTGGAGAGGCCTTGCAGAGAGATCTGGATAGATTGGAGAACTGGGCAATCACCAGCTTCATGAGGTTTAACAAGGGCAAGTGCCAGATCCTGCACCTGGGAATGGGAAACCCTGGCTACGCATACAGTCTGGGCAATGAGACGCTGGAGACCAGCCATGCTGAAAGGGACTTGGGGGTCTTGGTCGACAGCAAATTGAACATGAGTCAGCAGTGTGCCCAGGCTGCCAGGAAGGCCAACCATATCCTGGGGTGCATCAAGCATGGCATTGCTAGCTGGTCTAGGGAGGTGATTGTCCCACTCTGCACTGTGCTGGTGCAGATTTACTTCGAGTACTGTGTGCAGTTTTGGGCACCACAGTACAAAAAGGACATAAAATTTTGGAGAGTGTCCAAAGGAGGGCAACAAAGATGGTGAAGGGTCTAGAGGGGAAAACGTATGAGGAGAGGCTGAAGTCCCTTGGTTTGTTCAGCCTGGAGAAGAGGAGACTGAGGGGAGACCTCCTTGTGGCTTACAACTTCCTCACAAGGGGGAGTGAAGGGGCAGGTGCTGATCTCCTCCCTCTGGTGACCAGTGGTAGAACCCAAGGGAATGGAATGAAGCTGCGATGGGGGAGGTGTAGGTTGCATATCAGGTTCTTCACCGAGAGGGTGGTTGGGCACTGGAACAGGCTCCCCAGGGAAGTGGTGGCAGCACTGAGCTTGACTGAGTTCAAGAAGCGTCTGGACAACACTCTCAGTCATACGCTCTGATTCAGCTGGTCCTGTGTGGAGCCAGGATTTGGACTCAATGATCCTTATGGGTCCCTTCCAACTCAGGATATTCTATGATTTTATGATTCTATGATTCTATGAAAGTGGTTGGCTTAGCTGGGAGATTTATTCACCACTGGTTTTGACTCTTCTGGTTTTGACTTCCTAAATGAGTTTTCAGTTTACTTTCCCATACGCTTGCACTGTTACTGCAGGGAAGTATTGTGTATACCTGTCTGTTTGTTCCCCTCCCTGTGCATCTGCTTGCAGCCAGCACTGGAGATAAAGGTTTGATCTGAACAAGCACAGCTGCTCCTGTGCTCTGAGTATCCATTTCATAGCTGTTGAGGATGGTTGTGAACTGTTGAAGGTTAGAGCTTTTCTTAATTGTTCAGTTCACAGATTTTTGCTGTTCCTTATTTTAGTTTGATAAAAATTAGGAAGTTTGTGATTTAGCTATCCAGAGCAGGGAATAGATAATCAGATATTGCTGCTATTCATTTCTGCATTGATTGCTTTATCATACACACAACATGAAGTACAGATACATACAGAGGACAAAATTATATATGTGTGCATATGCACATATAGATGTAGATAGGCAGATATGCATATATCTACATGCATGTATACATACACACATAAAGGGAGACAGGGACGGAACAAGAAAGAGAGATAAATGAAAGCACCTTAAACATTTATTGGTTTAATTCTGCACTTCTAACATTTTCCCTTCTTGTTTCATGACTTGAGGGTCTGATAGAACTTGGGCTGTATCTTTTGGCAGTATTATTCCTAATGAAGGCCAAGCCGAAGAAATACAGTAAAAGATTGTTCTGGGTAACAGGAAGCGATAATTCATATCAATGTGAAGCTCGAAAGATTTCAGCCAGACTTGCTTCTACAGAATGTACTCTTTTCATCCTTTTTTTTTTTTCTCTGACAATCAGATAGATTTAGCTAGCAAGACAGAAAGTCTTGTAAAATCTTTAGTGCTTGTACTTCTGAAAGCAAAAAATGGAAGCATGACCTTCATGAGAATGTCCTGTAGGAAAAAGAGAAATGAAGAGCTGTCCCATGGATCCAGTTCTGCCAACACAGTTGATATTTCATGGAAATGTTGGTATGATTCTGCAAAATGTTTTTTCAGAGGATTTCCTTAGTCTTTTTCTATAGCAAATTATATGAAAACTCTTCTCAACATGTTAAGAATAGAAGAAACCTGCATTATTAAAACTGCCAAATAAAAAACTACTAAGAAAAGGACAGTATTTAGGTTGCTGTACATTAATTGAGTTCTGTTGGGCTGATGTGGGAAAATCTTAAATTTTTTTTATTTTTTTTTTTTACTTTTGATAAGTCTTTCATGTATCAAAGACATACAGTTCTGGGGAGGCCAAAAAGCTTGAGAATTCATCCAATCTGATTAATACGATGTCTGAAGCAACATCTGGACATAAAAATAAAAATCAACACAGTTCATGAAAGCATTTGGAAATGGAAAGTCTTGGGGCAGTGGGAGTTCCAAGTAAACACCACTTCCTAAATCAGGGTACAGGAACGATGGTTTGGTCTCTCTTTTGTAGCCTAGTTTGCAGGAAAGCCATATCCCAAAATGGTTTTAGGACCCAGGAATGAGGAACCGGACACTCCTTGAGCCTGAGGAAACCAAAGAGTGAGGTGATTTGCTGGACAACTGCCCTACCCAGTGATCTGTGGGTTCCAAGCAGCGAGACAGAAGCTCCCCTCCCAGTTGGAGAATGGTGTATGAATATCCTTGTGAAATCTCCTTACTTTCAGCAAGGAAAATTCCTGGAAACAAATGATCTAACGTCCAATTTGGAAAACATTTAAAATAACCTAAACTTCCCCTCCCCCCCCATTCTCCCTAAATTAATTTGTAGTTATTCCAGAACATATTTAAACTGAGGAATGAATTGAAAAATTGCATCTTTATATCTTTTTTTTCTTACAACACAAAGGCTTTCAGGTGTTTGCTTTTTTTTTTTTTTCCCCAGAATTTCTATCTTACTACTAGGCAAATGTGGTGGATGGTCAAGTGAGAGGATGGGAATCCTCTTAGGGTGAGGAATGGGGACCTCTTCAGCATAGGCAGACAGAAGACCCAAACCGAAGAGATCTAGAAGGGGCTGTCGTTGTACGTCTGATGTCTCTTTTTCTGTCTTGTATGTCTCTTTTGAATACGGCCAAGCTCCCTGGACAGACTCAGAGACAATGTCAATAATGATAAACAGGGGAAAGTGGGGAGATAAGGGTGTGGGCTAAATCCTCAGCCTGACCTTTGTGAGGTAAGGATGTGAAGTGCTGCCCTTTTGATAGTAGCTAGGGTGACATAACAACCTCATTTGGGTTCCCGTGCAAACAGTAAGCAAAAGCAGCTCTCTTGTTTACTTCAGTGTTAGCCTTGTTACCCTTCTCCTTCCCATATGAATGGTGTCTCCCAGCTTGGGCAAGTCTTCCCCTCCTGTATACAACCCTCGATGCTTTTACGTCTTCAAGTGCTTTGGCCAGTACAGCAGGCTGCTATCTCCTCATCCTCGGTTACAAGCTTCTGTACACACACACTCTTTTCATGAAATACAACCGTGCTTGAGATAAGTGTGCTCTGAAAGCATGTCCTCTCCTCTCAGTGCGCGGGAGGGGAGGTGGGCCCCTTGCAGAGCCTGGATTTTCCTTCCTAATTCCTCCGGTCTGTGGAGGGGAAGGGAGATGGACTGTTATGGAGATATTCCCTTCTGCCAAAAATGATCTGATAGAGTGCATGTATGTTATCTTCTTGTAACCATGGAAACAGACAAAAATTAGTCAGACTGTTTTCAGTTTCTGGAAGGGCAAAGGGCTCCCTTTCATCCTTGGCCTGGAATTGACAGTCCTGCAGCTGGCATGGGTCAAAGTTATGATTACTGCACGGACTGTATTTACCTTGATACTAGATCCTAAAGTGCACCTAGATGCAGGAAAGTTTGCTGCTCTTGGCTTTTGAATTTTCTTTCTTTTATTTGTTTTTTACAAATGCTCATATTTAGCCCTTCTCAGTAATGTATCTGCCTTATTAAAATCACAACCTGTCTATGACATCATTGGAGCATACATCTGGATAGTGCGTTATGAATACACTCCAGGAAGCCTAAAATGCAGTATATGGGAATCGCTTTGTAACTTTTGTATTTTATATTAATTTTATATTATTGTAAATAAACAGCATGTGAGATAAGTTATAAACTGTGTGAAAATTGTGCTAGTACCTCCTAAATATATTTACTTGTAAGTTTATTCGCTTGTAAGTGATTGTAGCACAAATGAGTCTGTACTTTAAAACTGACAGCGTAAGTTCTTACAACTGAAAACTTACATCTAGACAACAAAATATGCTTTATGGTGTACATACAACTCTGTTTTAGAGTTCTCATCTTGGGATTATTCTACATAAAAATGTACAGAGAAATCAGTGTCCATCATAGCAGGTCACAAATTCCATAAAATCACTCGGAAAGTCCCAGGCTGGGCGATGTGTCCAAGCGGACACAAGGTTCAAGCAAATTTACTTTTTTTCCCACAACAGTTTCAGAGCTGCAGCTGAGACTCAGCTGTATCACGCTCAAACTAAGGCAATCTTCGGTTGCTGTGATTCATGCAAACAAGCCCATGGTTTTCTACGGGTTCCACCTTGGCCAAGAATCTCCGGAGGGCTGAAGGCTGTAGTTATGTCCCGCCTGCTCTGATAGGCCCCTACACAACTTCCAGCTCTATCTCCACTGCTTTGATAAAGTGTGGAAAAGATAGAGTGAGACTGTGTGTGTAAGTCTCTGTGCTGGTGCCATCATCAATCCTTTTTGACTCTGCAACTCATGACTACGCTCAATAACGTCTAGCACCAAGTCTACACTTATGTGGATGCCCAAGGTGAAGGACAACACACCCTGCTTTATCAGTTTGCATATACCAATCAAAAAACATCAGTATCATGTAATGCCAAGTAATTACTTTCTGGAAGAAGCAGTAATGGAAAATATCTCTAGAATAATCATGAATCTAGAAGAATCATATATATATTTTTACACACATGCTCGTATAGTAGATCTAAGTATACATAAATATGAGTGAATATATACACATGTATGTGCATGTACATATATATTTGTATATACGGATATATGTGTATATGCATATATGTCTAAATAAATTTATATATTATGTGTGTGTATATATATGTGTGCGTGTGTACGTATGCATTTGACACATATCAGGGAAACTACTGCAGACTTCTTCTCAGTTACATCTGTTTCCCCTTCAGTCGTCTCAGCTGGTGTGTTTTATCTTGGTGTTCCAAATTTGTGGCACACCAGAAATCTTCCTTACTGTTTCCTCAGTCAAAACTCATAATGTAATTGCTGTCAGAGCCTGGCTGCTTGCAAGGAGTCACTTAGAAACTGTCTCCTCATGAATGTGAGTTCAGAAAGTGAACTTTAATGAGCCCTTTCCTCCTCAATTAACTCACCATGGAAAGAGGTCTGGTACTGGCTGCTTTGCCTGCAGTTGTGCAGTCAGAGATGAAGGCTAGAAGATGTGTACGGTATTAGCACAACTGCCATGCTTTGGGAAAGCTCTCTTCTGGGGTAGGCAAATGCTCAGGATATCCATGGAAGGTTATCTTCCCCCTGCTGATAAGCATATTCCTTCTTTCAAATAATCTCTCTCCCTTTGATAGGGGTAGTGAGTGCCTCTAACTTCTACTGCTCATTTTGGGTGCCCTGCTTCAACAGAAGGGAAAAAAAAGACTCAGAGAACATTATTTGGCAAGAATACGGCTGTTAGTTATTAAATGAGTGTGGTTGATTTAGCACTAATGGGCTTTGGACTCTAGCAAATGTCAGAAGCAAATAAATATTAGATCCTTTTGACATGCAACAAATTATTTTGCTGAATTCTGTCTGTTCTCAGCACCACAAAAATGACAAGAAATAGAGAATCGTAGAATCATAGAGTCGTAGAAAAGTTTGGTTTGGAAGGAACCTTAAAGATCATCTAGCTTCAAGCTCCTACTAAGGTTGCTCAAAGCCCCATCCAACCTGTCCTTGAACACTTCCAGGGATGGGGCATCCACAGCTTCTCTGGGAAATCTGTGCCAGTGTCTCATCACCCTCACAGTAAAGAATTTCTTCCTAGTATGTAATCTAAATCTACCCTCTTTTAAAAGTTTAAAGCCATTACCCCTTCCTATCACTACACTTCCTGATAAACAGTCCCTCTCCATCTTTCCTGTAGGCCCCTTTTAATTCCTGGAAGACTGCAATAAGGTGTCCCCAGAGCCTTCACTTCTCCAGCCTAAAAACTCCAACTCTCTCAGCCTGTCCTCGTAGGGTAGATGTGCCAGCCCCCGATCATTGTTGCTGTCCTCTGGACTTGCTCCAACAGGTCCATGTCTTTTGTACATTGAGGGCCTCAGAGCTGAAAACAGTACCCCAGGTGGGGTCTCATGAGAGCAGAGTAGAGGGGCAGAATCTCCTCCCTCAACCTGCTGATCACACTTCTTTTGATGTAACCCAGGATACGGTTGGCTTTCTGGGCTGCAACGCACGTTGCTGGATCGTGTCTAGTTTTCCATTTACCAGTACCCCAAAGTCCTTCTCCACAGGGCTACTCTCAATCCACTCATCGCCTGGCATGTATCCATGTTTGGGATTGCCCCAACCCAGGTGAATATCCTCATCCATACAGAAGGGAAGGACACAATTTGAAAGAAAGACTTCACAGTTGATTGGTAAATGATTTATTAAAAAACTCCAAACAACCAAACCTGTGTAAAGAAATGGACTGTAAGGTATTATGAAAGCTTTCCTAGTCTCCCTCTTTTCCTTTATGTCAGGATCAGCTAAACCTATATCATTCCTGACAGATGTTGTCCAGTCTTGTGATGAAAGACTGTTGAGGAGAGTCTACAGTCTCCCTGGGTAGCTTTTTCCAGTATTATCCTTATCAAGAGAAAGTTTTCTTTAATGCTTACCCTTAATTTCCCACTTTTTTTTTTTTCCTCTCTGACCACACCAGATATAGAGAACAGTTGATTCCCTGCTTGTTTTCAATAGCCTTTTATGTATCTATGTCAGCAAGCCTTCTGTTGCCTGGAGAAAACATAATAATCTTTTAAAACATGAAGACGCAATGGTGCAGAACAGCAATTATAACACTCTGTGAATCTGTGAGAAGGTCTGCAGGCTGTCATGAACTGCTCTGCTACTCAGCATGGCTTCACAGCCCAGGTGTGGATCACTTACTACTTGTGAAGCACACATTGTCCATAGACCACAATTTTGATTGATATAAATTACTTTTTCAATGAGAACTCCTAGGTGGGACAGCTTATTCCGGTAGTGTGGTACTACTAATATTTGAGGTACATGGTACTTCCTACCATGTTCCATATACTGGAGATGGTTACTTTTCTGTAGTTTGCAATGATTTTTGTTTTCTTCACTGCAGTGACATGGGAGGCTAACCACTAGAGGACAGATGAAATGATTAGGCAGTTTGAGATTTGTGTGGATGGCTAATCTTCAAAACCAGATTTTTCAGGTAAAAGAATGTCTGTGGAATTAGTTTAGATAAAGCATTACAGTAGAAAGCATTTTAATCTTGTATTTAAATTGACATTTAAACATTTGGAAACATTGCCTGTGTCAAGAAATCATCCTGATGCCTTACATTTGGTGAATGCTGTATTACAGATCTGAAATAAGAAATTATTTACAAATAACAGTATAATTGAGAAGGCATTTAAATGAGTTTGAGTGTACAGTTTTGCCTTGCTATAAACATGGATGTTCTGTTTGAGTGGTCTCAGTCTGTTGCTGAAGAGTATCTCTGTTACCATCATAGTATCCTCAGAGCTTCATTTGGATGTTTTATTTTCAATCAGTGAGTTGTTACCTTAAATCATGTTGTGCTCTTTCTTTGTGTTCCAATTGCCAACATATTTGAGGCTAACACATGGGTAAAAACTAGCTGACTGGTCTAAACTCTCTTCCTCCTTGTCTTCTTGATTAGACCCTGTGACAGGACAGACGTTGAGATCTCTTTGCTTTGGTTCTGGACACTGATCTTCGTTCAGCCACTAGATCTACAGGGGACCTTGCATTCTTCATTTATTTATTCATTCATTTATTCATCCAACAACTAACTTTGTGACAATTATTCCTCAACTAGGAGTCTCTTAAATACTGAAAGTTTTTCAGAATTCCCCAGATATCTCAAGACAGCAATACTATGTGGCTTCTGCCCTTTTAGCAACCATCCAAGATGTTTCATGCTTACTGTATAGTGAATCATTTCTGTAAGAGAAATATAAGCCAAATATATTTTAACACTGGCTGTGTTACAGTGAAAAATAACATCACATAACATCAAATGAAGCAGGAATTTAAATTCTTCTGCTTTTCGTGCTTGAATGACTTCTGAAATCATTGAAAACTGTGCCTTGTTAAAAGGCAAGGGCCATGTGCCATAACAACTCTTGGTCACTTGAATTTAACAGTCAGATTGGCAATCTTTCCTCTTTCCATATTAAATTTTATTAGGAGTATTAGACCTAATAACGCTTAATGCAGGTTTTGCCCCTCATAGCAAGGATCATTTTCAAATCCAATTTGACTGTGAAGGGTGCAGTATTGTAAAACTGGATGAGGATATAGGTAAAGCTGACTAAACATTGTTAAATCATAAATGTGTAACCAGGAAGAAGCCTGGTGACTCCAGGGTTTCTGGAATCACCATAGAATCAATCATGGAGAATCTAACATAGAGGAACACAAGAAATATGAAGTTTGAATCTATTCAGAACACACCATACAGTGCTCTAACTCTCACAGATAAAGAAATTTCTCTATTGGGTCAATATGAAAAATTTTTTACCTATTTGACAGAGATATTTTTGTGTCTAGAGTTAAATCTGTGATTTTGTGGGATATCCAGGGGATTTCCAAGGCAGTACTAACACTGTGAGAATGGAAATGTGCTTACTTCAAGGCCTTTTGGTGGTGTGAAAATTTGATGATATATTTCTGCAAATATAAGTCTACATTTAGGGTCATCACTTACAGGTAAACAAAGGCCTTGTGTTATTTGCTCTGGGCAGGGCTTATGTTAGGGTTGATCCTGTCCAATATATTCAATAAAGATCTGGAAAGTGACAACTTGCTGATGAGGACAGCTACAAAGAATTACAGAAGAATCTCATGATGCTAAATTACTGGATGATGAAATGACAGGTAAATTTCCATGTAATTTAAAGTGACACACAAGGGAAAAAACATCTTATATTTATGTATCCAGTGATGAGCTTTGAACTGCTGTTGTCATGCAAAAATGAGTTTCTGGAGTTATCACAGCCAATTTTACACACTTAGAGCAGTAGTCGAAACAGAAAATCAGATATATGGATTTTTTTAGCATGGATTAAGGAACAAAACAGGCATCATTATGCCTCTTTACAAATCTATTATATGCCCTCATCTTGAATACACTGTATAGTTGCTTATTCCTTCACCCTCTCTTATTTCACTAGATAAAAAAGGGACAAAAAGAGCACAGAAATGGTCAAAGCCATGGATATTCTGTGCTAGAAGAAACAAATAAACAGGCTAAGATTCTTCAGCCTGGTAACTCCTCAGAGGAGTCTATAAAATCATGAAATGTGAAGAATGGCAATACGAAATGATCTCTTGTAACATGATCAGTAGAGGATATTGAATGAAACTTGTAGAAGTCTCGTTCAAAATAAAAAAAAAAAAAAAGGATATTTCTCCAAATCATATGATGCTAAGGCTGCTGCAGAACACTGTAATTAGAAAAAGATGATATGGGTTCAAAAAGTGACTGAATAAACTCATGGCAGAAACATCCAAGGCAATCTATTCAGTACAGAGATGCCATCTTTGGCTCAGAAAGTTTATGAGCCATAAATCATTGAAGTCTGGTGAATATTCTGGGGAAATATCATTATATCCTTGCACTGTCCTTACAGCCTGTGCCAGGCATCCACTACTTGCAGCTGATGCAGACATGTACTGAAGCTTCATGTCTTAACAGCTTGGCTGCTCAAATGCCTTTATGATTTATGAAGACCTGCAAGGTGACGGTAAGGATGAGAAGAAGCCAGGAATATCTGATAACAGCTATGCTAGCAGCCAGCCTTCATCCATGTGTCATTAAGTACCTGTCTCACAGCAGGGTAAAAGTCACCTCCTGGAAGTGCCTGTATCTTCACTGATAATTAACTTAGACTAGGTGCCTGCAGTTAATAGGAGAAATCCCAGGCCTCATGAGATGAATGTGAAGTCTTCAGGATCTAAGCTGAAATCTGCCTTCTGATGGGAGCAGCTCTTTTCCTAACCTTACAGCTACTGACATACACTCTACTGATGTAAACGGATCTTTCTGTCATGATCTGGCTGGAGATGTCATTAAAACTGACACATCCTCATGAAAAGTTACATGACCCACTGTAATCTCTTAATGTTAGCTCTTTGTTTAATCCTTATTTACGTTGCGCCACATCCTACTCATGCAAAAAGACAGACATCTATGCTTCTTCTGTTCTTACCCTTGTTCAGCTTGCTCTTTTAGGCCTACATTTTATGATCAGTGATTTTAACAAGGCTTTATCATAGGACATGTTTAGTTCCAACATTTGTTGTAGGCGATAACAGCAAAAATGTGGTTGCGTCACACTGTGAAGACATTTCTCCTGTAATACACATATAACTTTATTCTTTCCTTTTCCGCTTCCACCTCATTGTTATGTGTGATCTTTCATTGCATTATATATGAGCTTGAGTTTTAAACTCTTTGAAGTAGGCACTGCTTACAATATTTCCCTCTCTCCAGACACAAAGGAACAGTCCTGTGAACCAATAAATAAAACTTTAAAAGTGTAAGTGGTGGTAAGTCGCTTCCTTGAAATGGGAAAGAGGAATGTTGCCCTTCATTGGCAATGCTCCTACATATCACATTCATCAGATGAGTAAAAAGAAGGCTCCAATATCTGGAGCAGTCTTTTTAGCTGCATGAGAAAGCACTACCTTTATTACACATATCCATTCAAAAGAAGTAATTCACTTAACATGTAAATGGATTTTTAAAGCCAGGAATTCCTTGTTCCTGTGTGGCTGCCTTTTTTCAGCATGTCTTGCTGTTCCTGCTGCCTAACAGCAGTTAATGGAGCTGCAAATTGTTATCAGCTTGATATTGCTGTAGAGCCAGCTTACACAAATACATGATAAGCACTGTAACACATTTCAGTGGATGAAAATTCATTGTACAGCGTTGTTTCCTTTTACCTTAATGTGTTCCAGACCACTTGGACAGCTCACTTAATGAATCCCATTTTGTGGAGGACAGTTGCCTTTGAGAGGCCGCCAGCTGGAGATGCTGGTGCCCGCATATTGATGACCCAGGTGAGATCCTTTGACAGCTGACAGGGCCATGCTGACTGTCTTATAATGAAGTGAAAATGGTCACTGGAGGGGTGATGGTTATGACAGGACAGGGACGAGCTGTTTAAGGATCCTATGTTTTGTCAGGCTCCTGCGCAACAGCATTACAGAAAGTGCTTCTACAGCAGCTGCAGAGCCTGCTGATCTGCTGTTTAGACCATTATCTGTGCGCCTTACCCTGCATCAGCTTGGTCACATAATGGCAGCTATCTTTTATTTTATGTATTGAAGTATCGCATTATATGCAGGGAGTTTTCCTCACATCTCCCAGGTTGGATAGAGGAAGGTTATATCTGTGTTACTGGTGCAAAGCCGAGTTGGAGGCACCTGAAAATCAGGATTCAAGGCTTAGCTGGTTTTCCAGTCTCTCTATGGAAAGTCACAGCTTTTCTGAGGACCACCCACCCCATGATAAAGTAGACATCTACTCCTGATGTGATTCAATGCCTTCTGGATGCTCTTCTCTCCCTGTAGATAACCGCTGAAGTGAATTGGAATGAACACGGGGACACTAACAGATCTAAGCACTTTCTGAAGGCCTTTAGCCATCCAAAGATGCAGCCCAGGTGCTTAGGAAGGTTTTAAAAGTGTCTTCTGCGAGCTCAGCTCCCAGGAAAATGAGTGCTCCAGCAAGGCCCTGATGAGCTGTAGGACTGTCCTGCTCTGGGACGAGACCAGGAGGCCCATCCTCCCTCACCCATGGAAATGGCCCGAGTGATTATGGGGGGAAGCACCGCTCTGCCTGACCCTGTGCCAGCTTGTCCTAACTTCATCAAATGGTCTCTGAGGGAATGAGGTGAGGGACTTCTCTTGGACAGGAGGAGATAGGTCCACAAAATTTTTCTCCAAAGGCAAAAAGAAACTCTTGGGATTTAGATAGACATTACTGAATGATGTGGAATGAAATTCTGAAATTCGTGGTAAATTTGAGATCATTTTAGGGGTTCTGAAAAGAACCAAATGTTCAATAAATTGGGATTTTTTAAAGTAGCCTGGACAAATTTCTGTAAAAATGTAATTTGGGAAACCAGCCAGCATTGGCGGAGAAACGAAGTCGTGTTTCCAACCCATGTGACTCTAGGATTAATTCTTTTCTGCCAATTCAAATCTTTTTCTAGTTTTAATTGCCTTCTATTACTAACTTCTTGTTCATGCATAATGTGTATGATGGCTGAAGTGCAAAACGGTATCAACATTTTACTTCAGATGTGGCTGTTCTCCTGGGGAAGTAATGTGACTCTTGTAGAGCCGTGGAGAAAAAAATTTAGACAAGAAATAAATTGGGCACATTACTTCCATAGGCTTTCCTCCATGGCAGGGTGTCTACCTGACCTTTTTGCCTGTGAAACTTTTCCTTCACTGTTGCTAAAATTAGCCTGTAAATAACTAAAATAAGTATGCATGTAGGTACCGTTAGAATACTATTACTTTATTTTCTCTTTTTAGGAACTTTGCAGAGCATCAGACTCTGATGCCATTCCTGGACTACAGACTCATCCTATGGACCACCCTTCATTTTTATTTGTATAACAGTGAGCACTAAAAGGACCTACTTTCCCTTTAGACCTCAAACCATATAAATACATGTAAACAGTAATAACTGGCCACCAATGCACTTCAAAGTGGACCGCAGAGATCAACAGAGGTCAGATCCTCTTTAACTCCATGAAAACAGCAGAATACTATGGAAAATTGGTAATGGTGGAAAGTGATAGATTTGTATTCCTGAGAACCAGCTGTCTGTTTCCAGAGTAGAAATCAACTCACACGTTGTAAGAGAAATACACCACCTCTCTAAATTTAGATTTAAAAGTGGCAGCCTCTCTACTCATGAAAGTGTGCATTCAGTGCTAAGGTACACAGTGGCCATCTGAAAATTTTCATGTCATTAAGCTGGTATTTAATTTACCTCTCTCTTGCAGGTCACTTGGAATTAACATTCAGTAAATTGTTTTTAGGGGAGGCTTGGTGGGGATGAACTGAGGATCTCAGTTCAGTAAACTCTGCTTGTTTGTTGCCTAAATAAATTAGGACTATTAAAAAAAGTCAGTGTCCTGTAATGGTGGATATGTAATAAAAATAATAAATAGTATCTAACATTTAAAACATTTCACTCATCTGTTCTTCAAGCAACATCAATATGTTATTTATTTGCTGAGATTTGACCTAAACTGTTTTTTTTATGACCCTTTACAAACGTCCCCTACAGCTGGAAGCACCCAGGACCTCAAGGGAGAGTGACAGAAGTGACTTCACCACAATTTATAAGTGCTGACACTAGGGGAAAAAACCCACTTTGATTATGTCTTGCTCAGTCTGTTGGATAAAATTATGACATAGGAATCAGGGCTAGAAAGTTCAAAATTTCTCTAGGCATTTTTAAAGTGTGGGTGTTTAGTCGGTGGAGTTGGTGAAATTGGGGATTTTTTTAACATCAGAAGAGTTTATTTTTCTAAAAGAATTTCTAAGATTAACAGATTATGAAGAAGCAGATCAGCTCGGGTGGTCACAGTGGTCCCCATAATCTACAGTCACAGTTTCAAAGCAGGCAAATTTCCAAGTAGAAAATGTGTGAACTTTCTGTGTGCTGCCTGTAACACTCCTCTGGGTGTGCTTACAGTCAGTGGAGGAAAACAGAATTTTTAGGGCAAAATCAATTTTTTCCCTAAGTAGCTGTTGAAAACAGGCCAGCTGACTCTCTGGAGTGCCTTTGTCTCTCTCCATGGCTGTGACAGGGTTCAGATGAGCAGCTCATCCCACCCATGACTTTTCAGGAGTGCAGAGCTGAGAGGAACGAGCGAAGCTGGAGGGACAGGCCTGTGCAGATGTTCTGACATCACAAGGCTCTCACTAGTCTTCTTTGGCCATGTTTCAAAAGGTTGGACCCTCTCTTGCTTCCATCAGGGTGAGCCACCACCTTGGAGAGCCCATGTGGGACAAGGGACTGCTTTCTTGGTGGGCAGTGCTCAGTGGTGGGAGCTCAGGTGCTGGGGACCGAAGCTGATGTGAAGTCCTCAGGATAATTGCCACCTTGAGGCTCATCCAGGTGTTAACAACCTGGTGAAAAACCTCCTGCCAAGCAGCAGAGGGGAGACAAAATCCTCTGCAGAGAGCAACAGATGGGACATGGAGCTGGGCACATTTCTTCACAGGAATGACTTGACCCAGAGGAAGGAAATGGGAGGTGGAAGGATAAAGTGTTTATCTGGAAGGGGGGCTTGCCTGCCACTGAGCTTGAGCAGCACTGGTAGGGCTTTTGAGAACACATTTTGTAGAAAAGCATCACTAATGGTGTTTAGTACGCCTTGGTATTTCAGAAAATCCTTTTCTTGATGGAAAAAATCCTTTTACAAAGGTGCTTGAAATGCTGGGACGTGTCTCTGGCTGCTGGGACACAATTGTCTATACTGGTAACTTGTTAGCCTTGTTGATGCCACACTGGGACAATTCACACTCAGACAGTTCCCAGGTGTATCTTAGAGTTAGTACAGGCAGGGAGACCATTTTCATCCTATTTTGAGTGTGACAACTCTGTTTTTGAGGGTAAGAATGTTTGGTGGGTAGGGTGGAGTCTGACTGGCTGACCTCAGCATGAGAGAGGTTCCTGCTCAGTGTACAAGTACAGATGTAACCTGAAAGCCTCTGTTGTCAGGAATGCATGTTTCTAGTGCCTTGAAAATACCTCTGGGTGAAAATCTTGCAGATGTCCATTTCCATGAATCTGTAGATTCTGGGAGGTGGATTTTAACATGTAGTGTAAATAGCTTGTTCAACAGTGTTGGCTAGAATTTGTGGTGCCTTGGATGTTTTTTCAGTCTTTTGCTCCTTGAAAATCTGCTCTCTGAAAGGGAATTGTTTGATCAGCTTCTAAAGATGCCTTTTCCTTCCTCACAGGTACATCCCAGCACATGCCTCCTGCACAGCCACTCAGAGCCATGAGACAGGAAGAGGAATGGTACAAAAATGAACTACTTAGCACTGTTTTGTTTTCTTTCTTTGTTAACTTTTCACTGTATTGTTCTTCCCATATATCCTCTTTCCTCTGTGTTCACTGATGATGATGGGGGAAGATTTATGGGGAGAAATGTCCTTCTTTCAAATATTCAGAAAATCCATTCTTGCTGTCTCTCCTATGCACATGTACATATAAGTTGTATGAAAGCACAGGATAGGTATTAGGCTTTGCAGCGTTTGAAAGTGGTCTAACTAGAAGTGCAGCTCATTTTGAATTAATTCATGGTGTATTCCACAGTGGTTGCAATTAAATTTGAATGAAGCAGTTAATAAATCAACATTTTTTACTTCTTTTTATTTTTTATTTTTTTAATTGTAATTATTGGACAAGTTAATCTATTGTAAATTCTTCAGAATTAGGCATGGGGAATGGCCAGATATGCACCATCCATGACAAAATGGATCACTGTCATGGCTTTTGCAAAATGTTTTGTGTTGTAAGGCTGACTAACACACAATTCAGCAACAATATCTATCCAGCATGATTTGAACAGGAGCTCTTGCAATCCAGAACTGAAGATGATAACATTTCATTTGAAGACTCTTTTATATGCTCATAATCTTCTGTTTGCATCTCTCCCAAACTGGAATAGAAGCAGGGAGGAGCTCATTCTTTATTGGAGCATCTGTTACCCAGATGTAAGCCATGACCTTAAAGTGTACACCTTCACATCATACCCTGATGCTGACATCTGAGCCTGTATCAAAGTTGCGCCTTAATCTTTTCAGCTGGTAGTTAATGCATATCATCTAGTGTGTACCATACTTACACATGCCAGGACTTGACTTTTGCTTGTATTCTCAGAAGCACCAGGGCTGCAAATCCATATCTGAAATCAACATGTTGACATTTGAAATATGACATTATGACATGCACATTGATCTATTCAAAATTTGCTCAAACTCAGAAGAATGTTGTTGAACATATGCACTTGTTAAACGTACTTTATGTGTATATATACACATGTATATGAAAATGTGCGTATGTGTAACTAGCACAGCTGTTCCTGGAGTAACTGTTGAGCAAGTTATATAACAGAAGGTACTTTCTATACTGTCTTGAAGGAGAGAAGTGATTTGTGTTCACTCTAAATCAGAAGAAATTTATGCGATTTCTGCATTTCTGGAATTGGTCCTTCAGAGTCTCTTATGTACAGTAGATTAGATCATAGAATCATAGAATGGTTTGGGTTGGAAGGGACCTCAAAGACCATCTTGTTCCAACCCCCCTGCCATTGGCAGGGACACCCTCCGCTAAACCAGGTTGCCCAAAGCCTCATCCCTAGATATGCCCAGACTTCAGATAACTAAAATAATTACAAAAATGGCTTATGTATGCAGAAATCAAGATGCAATGTTAACATTTTTAATACTAGAAGCAAATAAATACTACTACAAAGGTTGACCTTGTCAGCAATTTTTTATCATTTTCCTAGTCACAGCATCCTTGACTTGCCAAGTAAGATGATTGACAGATGTTAAAAGTACCATTCTGAAACCAGCATAGGAAAACTTTCCTTGAACGTACTCATTGATAACACAAATTTTCATTTATGAGTTTGTGTAGAAGTAAAATGGATAAAACCATTACAACCCATAGAACTTTGAGGACATCTTATTTCATCGGCAAAATGTAAATGAATTTGCTAACACCATCACCTTGAATGTCTCACATGCTTTGTCACAGTCCTTAGGATGAGAAGGATCCTGTCTCACAAAGTTCCTTATCAAAATATCCTCATCATCCACTGTACACATGTCAGTCTACGTAGTAAGTTACTGCCCTATTGCTTGTGTCTCAGTAATAAATTTTTACACAAATTTTCTGATTTCCATTTTTGTCCTCTGTCTCAGAATCGTACTTCTCTCTGTCCGTGTTGCTACAGTTTGTTACAGGGGTTGATGTCGTAAAGTAGTTGTGGAGAGTAATTGAAGAAACCTGAAAATGGACTGATTAGGGCTAATTAGGAAAGTCATATCTGATACATATGCAGAAAGCACCAACCTCAGGGTATCAAGATCTTGTTCGATGAGACTTTCCACTTCTTGTGGATTGTGGCATTGCCGTAATGCCATCTGGGCACTGAAGCAAAGTGAAATATCAGTCATCAGGAATGATAGGAACAGGATAATGAACAAGTAGCTTAACTTTTAAAATTTTTGCCATTTTTTTTAATAATCTGCTTGGGTTTGGAGTTTTTTTTGTTTAAGCTTATTGGCTAAGCACCTATAAAGTGTTCCAAGTAGGAAATTATTAAAATATTTCTTACTGTAGATATTATTCATAATAATAACTGTTGTCTATAAAAACTTCCCAGTTTTCAGTGTTCTACAGTCATTGCCTACATGGCTTTCACAACATAGTGCATCTGTCCTTTTCCTTTGAAGGCATAGATTTATAAGCAAAGATTATTCAAATTTAACACACTTTACTTGAACAAATGTCTGCTAAAGGAGTTTTGATAATTGATTATATGTTGGCAAGGACATATCCTCAAAGACCAAAAGAAAAACATGCTTCATAGCAGTACGAGTAGGAAGAAAAGAGATTAAATAAAACAAAGGAAAATGGAAACTGCATGAAAGAGAATACTACTTCTGTCAGGAAGTCATTGGAAGAAAGTGCACTGTGCAGTCATCAGAAGGAAGTGATGGACACTGCATTGATACAGTCTTCTACAGCTACAAGAAAGAAAACAATTGAGACTTACCTGCAAAGAGACACCTTTTTTTTTTGATGGGAGGTGACTAAGGTTATATCTCTTTGATTCCTAAGATGCTGTTAGGAAATGGCTTGCTTTTCCATGTACATACATGTTTAGTCTGATTCTACAGTGCTTGTAAAAACAGATGAACTGAAATAACTTCAGTACTGGGAACACAGAATTACACCCATACTCACATACATGGTAGTGTGTTTTTTCATAATATGCAGAAAATATGTAAATGTATAAGATGGCTATTGTTTCCTGTATTGCTATTCAGTCAAAGAATTTGTCACTTATTTCACATGAAAGAGAAAAGATTGGGAAACACATGTATAATTGTAGTGAAGTTTCAGCTAAGAATGATTGACAATTACCCACCAAAGTTGGTCTTTTTCTAAGAAAATTTAGCTTCAGCTTCGTGTTTTTCCAGCCACAGAAATATGATACATGGGGGGAAAAAAGGATTTTGACTAAAAGCTATTGTTTTCCTTTTCTTGACTTAACAGAGAATTTTCTAACATAAATACTTTGATCTTTTTTAGTAATTTTCTATGGATAAAGAAAGCACATGCACTTTCTAACCAGCTGTAGTTTAGAAACAATGGCTAGAATAAAAGTAGGCAATAAATTGTAGAAATAGGAAAACTCCCCCCATTCAATCAAAATAAACCACTTGGCACAGAACAGTAACAGCTGAGGTTGTGCTGAATTCCTTTAGGAATGGAGTGCCGTGTTAGAAAAGCAGGTTTCCTCCTGCATAAAATGTAAGTAGTTACATTTGAGCAATTATCAAAGCATCCTCTAATATTTCTTGTACACTATTTGATGCAGTTAATGGGCTTAGTAATGGTTCAGGTCATCTACAACTGGCCAGAGGGGTGACAGTTGTTCCTAGACCACAACCCAGATAAATGTATCTATGCAATGGCAGTGGGCACAAGCTGAATTACAGGATATTCTGTTAAATATAAGAAAATACTTTCTAGGGTGAGTGTGGTTCAACACTGAAGCGGAGAGGCTGTGCAGTCTGTGTCCTGGGAGATATTAAAAACCCCATGGGAGATGGCCCTGACCACCCTACTTACTGTAGCTGACCCTACTTTGAGCAGGAGCTTGGACTGGATGATCTTCAGAGCTGCCTTTCAGCCTCATCAGCTTTGTAATTCTGGGAAACACCACAGAGTTCTGCTTTCTGCTTTGTCTTATACTGGCTTGGGCTGGGATAGAGTTAATTTTCTTCATAGTAGCTCATATGGTGCTATGTTTTGGATTTGTGACCCTGCCAGCAAGTAGGCTGGGGGTGCACAAGGAGTTGGGGGGGGACAGAGCTGGGCCAGCTCACCCCAACTGACTAAAGGGATATTCCATCCCATATGATGTCATGCTCAGCAATAAAAGCTGCAGGGAAGAAGGTGGACGGGGGGGATGTTCAGAGTTCTGGCATTTGTGTTCTCTAGTGATGGAGCCCTGCTTTCCTGGAGATTGCTGAACATTTGCTTGCTGATGGGAAGTGGTGAATTAATTCATAGAATCATAGAATCATCTAGGTTGGAAAAGACCTTTAAGATCATCAAGTCCAACCACTAACCTAACCTTGCCATCCCACCACTAAACCATGTCCTTAAGCACCTCATCTATTCTTCTTTTAAATACCTCCAGGGATGGGGACTCAACCACCTCCCTGGGCAGCCCATTCCAGAGCCTGACAACCCTTTCTGTGAAGAAATTTTTCCTAATGTCTAACCTAAACCTGCCCTGGCGCAACTTTAGACCATTCCCCCTGGTCCTATCGCTTGTTACCAGGGAGAAGAGGCCGACCCCCACCTCACTACAACCTCCTTTCAGGTAGTTGTAGAGGGCGATCAGGTCTCCCCTCAGCCTCCTCTTCTCCAGGCTAAACAACCCCAGTTCCCTCAGACGCTCCTCGTAAGACTTGTGCTCCAGACCCCTCACCAGCTTTGCTGCTCTCCTCTGGACATGTTTCAGCAGCGCAACATCTTTCTTGTAGTGAGGGGCCCAAAACTGAACACAGTATTCGAGGTGCGGCCTCACCAGCGCCGAGTACAGGGGCACGATCACTTCCCTACTCCTGCTGGCCACACTATTCCTGATACAAGCCAGGATGCCATTGGCCTTCTTGGCCACCTGG
>VXBL01004984.1:123203-138326 GCA_013400195.1 Aramus guarauna
CCCAAAAGCTCCTTCTCTCCTGAATCCTCTCTCATGGCCGCATGCACAGCCCTACTAACACTGGGACTACAGTCTGCTTTAGGTACTGAAAAAACTCCTTCATACACCTTCACATCTCTCTGGCTGTTTAGCAGCTTCGAACTTCAAAACAGGATATGTCCAGACCCTGCTCCCAAACAAAAGGTCCCAGCCCCAAAATCTCTTTCCCGAAACATCTCTCATGGCCGCATTCACAGCCCTACTAACATTGGTGCT
Organism: Aramus guarauna; assembly: GCA_013400195.1. Lineage (NCBI taxonomy): Eukaryota > Metazoa > Chordata > Aves > Gruiformes > Aramidae > Aramus > Aramus guarauna. Next base: position 123,459 of record VXBL01004984.1, read on the forward strand.
ACAGGATATTTTTGGAAAATCTCCAAAATACAGTTTTACATCTCTTAGGCTGTGACTGGCTTCGAGCTTCAAAATTAGAAACGTCCAGACCCTGCTCCCAGACAAAAGGTCCCAGCCCCAAAATCTTTCTTAGAATCAAATTCATTATTTTGATTTCCTTGCATGTGCCACTTTTGCTTTACCTGTTAAACTGTCTTTATCTTAATCCACAAGTTTTCTCACTTTTACCCTTCAATTCCCTCCCCCATCCCACCAGGGTGGGCAGTGAGTGAACAGCTGTGTGGAGCTTAGCTGCTGCCTGGGGTTAAACCACAACAACAGTCAAGCTAGTAGGACTTGATGCTGAATTTATTCCTTGAAAATATTTCCTTATTTTTTATTTTGTTTTTAGTATGGAGTGGGTTAACTAACATGAACTGTATTTAAACTTTAACGGTTTCCCTAAAAAAATAGATTCAGGGTTTCAGTAGGGGAAGAATAACTAATTCAGTTGCAGGTTCTCAGACAATCCTAAAATCATATGTTTACATTTAAATAAATGTCTAATCAAAAGCCCAAGAAGCCAGTAAGTACTCTTACATTAGTTTCACTTGGCTTTGGTCATGCTTTATACGGAGAAATCAAAGAGTTGTAGGATCTCTTTTCAAAGCTTCCACATTTTTTGTTGGGGACAGTAATTATATTCTCACCATGACAGTGAAGATAATGCACGAATACATCAATGCTGCCAAACACTGAATGAAATACACTTGTATTTACTATTGTATCCACACTAAAGGAATAGAGATATGAATAAAAAGCAGAGAGTCATGGCATTGCATGACATAGCATCAGCTGGAGGCTGTGCTTTCTTCTCACTCCCAAGTTCTTTGATCTACCAGGAGAGACTGAACAAAGTCACAGATTGTGATGGGAAAATGAAGAAACTGCTGATATGGCTCCCCAAACAGCTGATGTGGCTACTTTTTCTGCAGATGTCCAAGATCACTGAGTTTGATTCTCAGCTAGTGTCAGCTCAGTCGATTGCACATTGAGTTTCAGGGACACCACAAGATATTGGACCCAAAGTCTTCCACTTCTGAAAGCATGCATACTCAAGGCACTTGTCTCAGATGCACAAGCCTATTGTTTTATAGATGTGTTATTAAAAATAAATCAGCTGCTGTGTAAGCAGTGCTTTAACTTTATAGATTTTTTTTTAGCAGTTCATTAAAAAAGAACAGTTTCTATTTTCTCATCTTGAACTAAAATATCTCATCAATTTGTGGTGATTTTGTTGTTGGTCACAAGGAGTATCTCATCAGGAGGAGCAGAATTCACAGTTCTGCAATCTTACTTATTCCTGATGAAAGCCACTTTTCAGAGGATTTGAAAGTATCCCAGTAATATATATTGATGTACTGATGAGACATATTCCTGGCTAGACATCTCTGTTAGTGTTTTTACTCTGTGTCTGTTAACTTAGAAGGAAAAAAGCTACCAAATGTGCTGTGCTCTCTCCTAAAAACAGTGGTGTAGCATGGCTCTGGAAGCCTCTGGAAGAAGGTAAAATGTATGTGCTAAAGGGGACCTTTAAAAGGCAAGACCATGAAAGTCTTGCAAAACTCCACTATAAAGCATTTTTTTCTCATTTTAATGTGTTTCCTTCATGGTGATTTTCTGGAAGACTACCCATTCAGCTTAGAGGAAGTGAACCCCATGAGTCTGGAGCACCAACTTCATGTTGGTAATACAAAACAGGGTAATGTTTGGCAGCAGATTCATCTCACCTAGTTGCATGCATTTAGAGGAGTGAGTATTCATGTCAGAAATCTTGCTCTGCTGATGGTTCACAGAGACACATGGGTCTAGAAACTGATTTACTCCCTAGATAGGCTCCAACATGCCTCTGAGATAATATTCCGCCATCTAGTTATCCATTATCTTGGAGATCTGGAGTCAAAACTCTATTGTGTCCTTGGATCAAGAGAAACTCTGATTAACTCAGAGTTTTTGAATTTTGAACTGAGTTTTGTCAATTCCTCCTCTCCCCAGTTGGACACATATAGAATAGAAGTGACTCTGTTGGTACTGCACCATTTCAGAATAAGGTGTGTTGTATTTGTGCTTTATCTTATAATGGAAACAAATTTTTGCCAGCCAGGAATTCTGCATGGTTTACTTTCTTTTGAAAAGCAGATTTTAAGATCCCATACACTATACATAAACTACTGTGCCCAAGGTTTCATTTTCTTTTTCTTCATAATCTATGTAGAAACAAAGAAATCATAGATGAAAAAATCCTCGTAGGTTATTTGTCCAACTCCCACTCATTTAACGTCAGGTCATTTATTCCCTACTGCATTGTCCACTCTTGCTGTAAATGACTTGTAATAAACCTTTCATCAGTTTATTTGGGAGGCTGCTCCTCATTGCTAGCTCGCAGTAATTACTCCTACTTATACCTGTCAACTCTTAAAGAATTATCCTGTTCCTGCCTTTGCTTTTAAAACAGAATGGGTCAAAGTCTTAGATTTCTTTTAAGATTATATAGTGTCTTTTGGAGAGGTGAGTTAAAAATGGCCCCATTTTGTGGGTTTGATTATTTTTTATTCTTTTTCGTTTTCAACCCTAGCAAAGAGCTACAGGCATTTTCCAGTTAGCACCTCATCAAGCCCGTAGGGTTGCTGCAGTCTTGTCCTGCTGTGGATGCTCTCATCCACGCACTCAGGCTTCTCCTGTAAGAAGGCAGATTTCACAGTTCTCCCACTATTGTCTCAAGTCAACAGCACCCTCTATACCCTCTGGGCTCACCTAGGACATGTAAATCAATAACTTAACCCAAGTTAATTGTGTATTTTGTCCTATGATTGTTCACTGTCAAATATGTTAGCAGTTTTGGTATCTGCATCATGCCTGGGAGAACAATGGTCCTGCCTCTTCCAAGTGAACATTCTCATCACAGGTCAGCATGGCCATTCCTTTCCCTGGATCTTCTGAATGCTTCATTTGTCTCAAAAGTGACTCTGCTTTGGTGGGAAAGGTGAACATTACTTTTGTAAACATGCTTAACTCAGACTATAGCATTAGGATTTCTTCTCTGTAGTGCTTTTGAAAGAGCTTATCTAAAGCTGCTGTCTCTCTATGCGACTGCATCCAACCAGTCTGAGCACTGGTCTACTTTGGGTGGAAAGTAGCCTTTCACAAAAGATACCCGTAGCCCTGATGTCTAACTCAGCATTACTGAATTCTTGCAGTTGGGTACTTGAAAGTCAGGCATAGCAGTGTTAACAGTCACAACACCCAAGTGTCCTTTTGGCCTGTCCCTGAGCGTTATGTGATGTGACCAAGGAAATGTGCAGCAGAACAAGAACCGAGTTCCACTCCACAGCATTACAAACGGTCATCACAACCACTGGAGCATCCTTCTTCCTAACACCAGAACTAAGTATAATAGACGAGCAGTGTATTGGATATGGTGCCTGACCCCTTACTCATTCCCTTGGTACTGATTCCATGTTCATCCTGAAGCAAAAGCTGCCTCTTTCATGTTTTGATATATAGAGTTTAAAAGTCCTAGGAATGGAGAATATGAGCACCGAATTCCAGTGAATGTCCAATCAACAGATTGATACCTGTTTTCCCAAACACTTGGGACTAGAACGGTTAAGTTAAAAACAAATGATGTTTACAGTGAGCTGAGTGGCACTCACACTCCAGCTCATAGTAATCGTTTCTGGTATTTTGAATTTATTACATGAAATTAAAATAATTTTCATCCAACAGAAGCTAAAGCAATTAAAACATTCTTGCTTAATCTTTAATTTACTGTAGGAGCTTTCCAGAGCTCTATTTCTACGTTTGTTTTTTCTAGTGAAGAGTTTGGATTCCTTTCCATTATCATAATTTTAGATTGGAGTCAGGGATAAAATGCTGGACAGCTCATCAAATTATTTGTTCCAAAAATAATGCCTGTATCTGTGATGAGTGTAATAAAGCCTGTGTGTGTAATTACAAAATGTGTTAATATGTTTTCCTCCACCTCTTGCTTTGGCTATGTGTTATCATAACCTCTGTCAGCCTATTCACAGCAAACAAATCCTACCCCTGAAATCTTGAAATTAAAGTTGTTACCTTTTTTTTTTTTTTTTTTCCCAGGGACGGATTAAATGGAAATATCAGTGTCTCACCATCCTGCGTCAGATAAAGTCTAATCTTTCTTCAGACAAAAATAGAGAGATTTTTAGGGGTACAGCACAGAAGGACTCAATTCCCTGATTATTTTTTTCCTAATGTATTTATCTTTATGTTAAATAGAATATGGAAAATGTAACATTTACTGTGAGTAGTTGACTGCATAGTGACTGTAAGCAGAAATATTATTATATATAGAGGCAAAGGATTACACTCAGAAAATGTATCAGATTAAAACCAACACTATATTTTTTGAAACATTCCTCAAAATGTTTCATCAAAATACATTGGCTTCTAGGTGTCCAACCTGACATGCCCTTAGAATGACCTGATTTTCTGAAAATAAAATCTCTGTCAGATCACTAGTCACTTTCGAAACTTTGGAACATAAGGTATTTTGGCTTGGCATCAAAATGTGCAGTTCTCATGGAAAGTATTACATGCTCTGGCATTATATGGTGGGTGTGTTAAGTTTTCCATCTGATACAGCAGGAACCTTGCCTTTTTAAAACTTTATGCTCTCAGCTCAAGGGATTTTATGTCATGGAAAAATTTAATGATGGAATGAATAAAGTATTTTATCCTAACATGGCTTTTATTTTCATGGCTTGCCATCTTCTGGACCTTCCTGACATTTTCTGCAACAAGTGTTCAGAAGTTGCACGGGAGCTTGAATATGCAAACACATCTCCCAAATTTGTGTCCTTTTGCACCTCATCTCCCGGTTCTCTTTCTCATAGTTATATACCAGCCTGGGAGGCGAGACAAAACTGGTTCCTTAGAAGGCCCTATAGGAAGAACAAGGACTTCATCATGAATGAGTTGGATGGGGACTCCATTGCTGAACACAGACACCTCACAGGGCTTGGGCAGGGTGATCCTCAAAGTCCCCATTCAAGCTACACTATTCCTTCTGACCACCTCTCCAAATGGGATGCACACATTACTACTAAGTTCAGCTTGAATGGGAATGGGAAGATAAGACAGAGAGTGGACCAGGTTATAAGACAATAAAATTATCATCCATTGCATAGGAATTTGCAATGGATTTTTCAGGGTTAAAAATTTGGATTAGGGGTGATTAAAGGTTTTTTTTTTTTAAGAATTATTTTATGAGTGCTTTATGGGGCTAGAGTTAGAGCTGCTCTGTCATTTTGTAGTGAACAACCATGTCACCAAGAGACAACTCACAACAGCATGTGTAATGCAATACTATTCCATGGTTTATATTTGGTGAAAAGTTCACTTTTTGAATTCCAAGTGCTGAACTGTCTGAAGAGGGTGAATTTTGATACTGAATAGAAATGGATGCTGACTGACAGTTTCCAGCAAGTGCATTTCAAATTGCTCAATGCTTCCAAAACCTCCTTGTTTTTCTTCCAGTTATGACTGCCATCAAGAAGCTTAGAATTTCCACTGCATGTTTTGTAGCAGCTAAATATTCCTTATTGCCTTGAGAGTTCTTAGAGGAAAATGAGTACACTTCCTGTTTAATCTAAACAAACATGTGAAAGCAATTCTTGACCACATCAGAAATGTGTTTGGAGAAATCCCTGTGATAGAGCTTGGCTAATGTCTTGTTTCTTTTTTAGCATCTTCTTGTTCATCTTCTACACATTATTGTGGTTCCTATAATGCGAGGGCTGTTTTATGGGGAACCTATGTGATGCAGCATGCCTGGTGCCTCTGCATATCATAGATTTTTTTTTCCAGAGGACAAGCTCAGTCTTCAAGCATGAGAAACTCTTTGTGAAAGATGCCAAAAATCCTCTCTGACCAACACTTTTTTATATTTTATGAGTCTCATTAGTCTTTGTTTGGCCATCCACTTATGCATTAACATATGGTATCAATAAATGCTACAAGTGTGCACAGTTCATGCCATCCTGTGAAGCACACACAATGGGATGTAAATGACTCTGAGATAAAACTACAAGAATTATCTTTATAGGCAATCAGAATCATCATCATTTGGCCAACTGCTGACAGTTTTCAACTCTAAATGAGTTTTGGCTGGGTTCAGTGCTATTCAATGGGGACAAAGCCATGTATTCATGCACATAGTTTTTGGTTTACTTGCAATGGTTAAAGGCACTTCAGTCCTAGTCAGCCTGCTACCATTTCATGGCTGTATAAGACTCTGCCTAAAAGTAAGCCGTTAATTTTTATTTTCATATAAAGCATTTAAATCACAGTGCTGGAGCACTGTTTCATCTCAGGACACTACTGATGCCACATGTGGATATTACTTCACTAATCCAGTTTGTAGCTAGGTTGGTACTATCAGAAAGACAGCCCTGATCTCGTAAGGCCTTTTGGGACTCAAGATCTGTTGGAGATGGGCAGATGATCTCCATCCAGCAATAAGGGGAGAAAACAATGGGCTCATGCTTGGCCCATGTGGACTGTTGATTCTCAGAGAAGCTGAAGACTGAATGAAACTCAAAGTGACAGCTGACCATTGTATCGTGTCTTTCCCCTGGTTCAGCTGTGTCATACAGTAGCAAGACAGCTTGGGCAAGTGGAAATAAATGTTCAGACTGTGTCTATGCTATAAAACTTTAGGTGATGATTAAATCTTGAACTACTCATACTTACTCATACTAATATTATTGAATTCAGCACAGAAAAAACAGCTACTTCTATCTCAAAATATGGCTGATAGTGGTACTGCCTTTCATATAGTAATTTGGAGCAATCAGATCAATGATGGCAGGAATCTGGATCTCTCAGGTGAATGCCCCATAGGGTATGTTATTGCACAGAACATGTGGAATAACAAGAATTATTTAGGCAACTAATTTTAGGAGAAGATTTTAGGCTATTAGCCCACATTTTACCTGGACCCTTTATTTCAAGATGCGAGGAGTCAGCCTTTCAGAAATATTAACTTTCCTCTAGTAAAGGTTTCAGGAATGTTCCTTAGTAGAAGTTGTCAATTTTCAAAGTGAAAAAAAATCTTCAGATTAAAGGTTTTTAAAGTAGCACTATTCAGCATTCCTGACAGCTGTATGCTTTCTAACTTCCTTTCTTTATCCTTGTTTTTCTGAGGGAGGGTGTTCAATGAGAATTCACAAAGACCCAAATAGTCACCAAATGCTATTTTTCTGTGAGTAACTGATTTACCCACTACTAGCTCTACTATCCAGTTCTAGAGGAACTAAATCTTTATCACACGTGAATATGTCTTTACATAAGAACAGATTATCCTTATCATTCAGATGGGACTAATGATAAAGGGAGACACTGCTACACTAAACTTTACGCAAAGGTTTTTGATGTAGTATAAATATAAGACTCAGCAAATCTATAAGTGTTTTGGAGAGTTGGCCACAAAAGATTCCAAGTTGATCAAGAAAACAATATATTTTTTATTCATCCTCATTGCAAGACAATTTGAACACTCTTGAGCCAAAAGAGCTTGAAAATTTTCCAAGTATCATATGAACAGATTACAAGATTTTACAGACTCCTGGGGCGTAGTCAGAGCTGTGTAAATGAGCTGCAATAAAGTGGCCAAAGACTTTACCATCCTAGCATGCAACTTTTCTTTGCCTCGTTCCATCTCTTGGACATGTTTACTGGGGATCTTCATATTACTTTTGCCCAAATCATCAAATCTGTTAAGATGATGCAGTATGGATTCAGAAGGTGCCTTAGGTACTGCCAGTCTCAGGATTTCAGTGCTTAAGTGTTGGGCTCTGATGCCACAAGCGAAACTCATATTCTTGTGTCCCGTGCAGTGAATGAAGACGTACAGGCTCCCAGGAATGGGATTTACAGGAAGAAGGGGGCTAAAGGGGCATACCTTGTCCAGTTGGCAGGAAATGATGCGGAAATGCCTCTGTCTTAAGTTTAGTCTGCCTGGCTGAAGCAGGGATGAAGGAGTCAGAAATGCTCTTCTGGCCTTTGTGTATAATTCATGTAACTTAGGAGGAGTATAAAGCTGCAGCTTAGTGGGCATGGGAAAGGAGAAAATTGATTTCTGATACTGGGGCCAGTATTCTTTAACATCTTTATTAATAACTTGGACTATGTGGTAAAATCACCCTCAGCAATTTTGATGATGATACAAAGATGGTGTCTGATACTCTAGAGGGTTCTTCTGCCATTCAGAGGGTCGTGAGCAGGATAGAGAAATGGGCAGAAAAAAAGCAAAGAAAGCAATTCAGCATGAGCATCACTCAGCTCTCTTTTACTACAAGATTATGGTCTGGCATGCAGACCTGCAGAAAGCAGCTAGCAGCTTTCCATGATCTCTAGGCTCTCTCAGGCAGAGAAGGTGTTTCCACAGAGCCACAGCAATCTTCTCTTGTGATAGCAAAGGAAGGAGAAAGAGCTCCTCCCTTCCTACTGCTTTCCCTTCCCCCAAGAAAAGAAACCTATGGAAAGTTGAGGAGGAACAGTATAAATCCAGTTTGCTCCCAGAACAGGATAATGACCTACTGCCCTTCTCTCAAAGTTGGTTATAATTTGTATGTGACTTCTTCCCTTCAGCAACAATTCTCCTTGTCCTTCTGGAAAGAAAATACTCAACAGTGATCTATGCCGTTCCACAGTTTAGGGTCACTTCAAAAACAAGGGCAATGATTGATGAGGTTGCTCAATGGCTGATGATGATGTGGTATATACACTCACCTCTCCTCTGGAGTATTTCTCTTTTCTCAGTGAACCTTCCCCTGGCAATAGAGAAATCGGTCTTTGAGGGCAACTTTACTGCTCAGGATATGATGTTTCATATTAGTTGTAATCACCTCCATTTTATATTTTTATTTGTGTGTACCATAGAGTGGATTGTAAAGCAATTATAAGTTAAGTTTGTCTGCATGGCTGAGATTGGAAAGTAAGAGCCTTTTTCTTTCTCTGAAACTATGTACCCCTGAGACCATGGGCCAGGCACTTTGCAGGTTTAGACCAATAAGGATGTGAGATACTTGTGTAGTGGAGAGGGGCTGATGGTAGAAGAATTGCAAGACTGACAGTTTTATTGCTGGTTAGTGAGTGTAATGGTAGTGGCAAATGATTATTGCTTTCTGTTAGAGCTTTGATTCTGCTATCAGACTAACAGCTATCAGAGGCTGAAAGAGCATCTTGGCCCAATTAAGTGGTCAGTAGGAAAGAAGTAATACCATGTGAGAGATTTGAAAGAGCCATGAAAACTGCAGGTGAAAGGCAAATGGTCAGGAACAAAAAAAGCTGGTAGAGTTTAGGCTTTTCACACAAGGCCCTATTATCCTCAAGAAGAAAGGGAAAAAATAATATTTACAGGGAGGGCTGGGTGTCATATTAGGAGGATATTGCAATCCACTCAGATCTACTGAGTTAGTATTAGAGTCCATAAGAGCAGAGTGAGAAGGACAGAGAGGTTCAAGCTAATAAACCTACTCAGCGATAAGTCACTAGTGAGAAGTTAGAAGGGATGGTCAGGCTTTCTCTCTCTCTCTCTTGAATGTGGTAGGAACAAAGTATGAGTGGGTTCCTGCCTTTGGCATCTCAGTTCAGTAAGTAAAATTCAGACAAAGCTGTTTCAGGCATCCACTCATTTCCAGGCAATGAAGGAGGTGATAAACCGAATCAGCACAGACAGTGCAACACAAGAGTTTTGCACTTACCTTATGAAGATGTATTGATATATCACTTATCTTGCCTTAGGGTAGAGGGATAGATAAAACAAGGTGTCTCTGGCTCGCAAACTCAAGTCTACATGCTCCAAGCTCTGTTGGAGGCCACAGTGTTCTGGCAGGTCTAGGCTACAGATTAAAGGTACTTCTGGGGTAGCTGTAGTGCCAGGACAGATACAGTTTTAAAGTAGTTATTTGTGGGGAGAAGTACTTTACTTGTATAATTTATTCCATATGTGCAAGTGCCTTGGCTCTGACTGTGCCACAAACAGATACCTACGGAACAATATAAGAACTGGGGCTACATATATTGTTATTTTCCCATGGTACTTTCCCAGCCTCTGACAATTTGAGGCTTAGGGACTTTCTGAGCCTGACATATTTAATACTTTCAATAGATCTTTGTTCTATGAATCAGTGTAATTACTTTTTGGATCCATCCAAACTTTTAGCACCCACAGCATCCTGCTTCAAATCTACAACTGGCTAGTTTGATTTGAGGTCCCCTAGTTCATGTGATAGAATGAAAGGCAAATAGATGGCCTCTATTGATTCATTCCTCAAAAGATAAAAGCCATGGGTATTTTTTAAGGATTTCCATTCAGGAAAAGGTAATATTGGCATGATATTTTTATCAGATTTTCTACCTTTGAGATTATCCAGTCTATCCTCAAACCAAAGAAGTTAGAATTGAGTGGGTATGGTACCTAATGTGCCTTCAGTGTATTATGAAAAAATTTAAATTTAATTTTTTAAGGACTTAAAAGATAACTTAAATTTAATTTTATACATTGTGTGTCTGAAAACTTCCTGCTTACCTTTTCTATCCAGGTCACACAGAGGACGGGAAAATGGGTAAACTGCATACACGAGATACAAAAGGGTACATTTTATGTGATCAACAAGTAGGAAGATATTTAGTAAAATTTACTACAGCTGGTAATATGAAAAACATTTTATTAATCTTTTTATTATGACCAATGCAATTTTGCTGTAAAGTTGTAGGCTTTGTGTGTAAATCATAGAAAGCTTTGATGTGCTTGGGGTCTTATTGTCATATAGTATGAGTTTAAGAAAGAGTGGTTCCAGTCCAGTGATAATGAAGCCAGTTCATATATGAAAGTGATTGCTACTCCAATCATACTTTGACTGGCATTATTCCCTTAAATCACTTCCAGATACAGAGATCTTTCTGAAATGAAATAGCTGAGCATCGTGATCAGATTTATTGCACTTGACTGACTCCAGACCAGATCCAGGACAACATTACCTGGGATCAGGCACTTGGAGCACCTAGCTTTCTTTTAGTTTAGAAAATAGACACAGTGGAGAAAGAGAAGAAAACTTTTCTAAGGTAAAATGTAAAAACACTATGTCACAGTAATTGTATAAATATTAAAAAAAAAAAAAAAAAAAGCTATGTTCCTAAAAAAATGTCAAACACAGACACTAAACTAAGTTTTAATGTAGCTTTGTGGTCTTGTTTTCTAAACTTTTCTAAACTTTATCTTTCATTTTATTGCCAAGCAGAATACACTGTTGTAAATCATGACCATGGAAAGCACTTCAGATTTAAAGTGCTGCAAGCACAACTTAATTTGAGACACTTGCCTGCTCATGAAAAACACCCATACTTATCCCTGGCTTCACAAAAAAGAGATTATTTTTCCAAAGGTATATATTTGGGTTTTGAATAAAAGTCATTACACTCCGTAGTGAATATTTTGTGTAACACAGTAAAAATTATCCCAACTTTGAATGAATAAAAATGATGATGGTTTTGTGATTGCTGTGCATTGTCTGCTTTTGCCCATCTCCTTAACATTTTAGGGTGTTGATGGCAGAGTAAGGCTCCAAATTCCTACCTAATGCAACTGCAAGTTATAATTGCTCAGTCTGGGTGGTAATCTGTCAACCCTAAGAGAGTTTGGTCTAAGATGCTGATTTGTGTTTTGAGGTCTGTTATGCAACTGTTCTGACGTGGTGGATCTGCATTTGTATACATAGCCGCTGAAGGGAGATAAATACTGGATGCCTACTTGACTGGATTCCCTTACAGAGGTGCCAGCTGGGTCAGCTGGGCTCTGGGCCTTGTGACAGACAGGGAGATCCCTGCACATCTCTGCCTGCGCCCATCCTCCCATGGATGGTGGGATCGCTGCACATCCCTACCTGCTCCTATCCACCACGCAGCTCCAGCTGCCCTCGTGCAGCTTGTGATCAAGCCTACTGCATGGGAAAAGAATTAAAATAGCACATTCCCATCCAGTGATGGCAGTTATCTTAGGGTGAGAAGGGATGAGAAAGACTTGGATGAAATTACTGGATGAAAGGCGTCTTTTTCAGATTATGCTGAAGCAGTAAAACAAGAAAGATAAAGATTTAAACTCTTTCACTTTACAGAATACTATGAAAAGCTGATGTTAGGCAACTAGACACAAAGAGCTTTTATTGGAGCTACATGACTACAGCAGTGCATACAAAACTTCATTTCTTGTCTATCTTCAGATGAGTAAAAACTAAGTTTTGGATTACAGCAGAAGTGAATGAACAAAATAAGAAAAAGGGGTACCCTTCTTAAGCCTATAAACTTTAATTCACATTTGAAACCAAGGGGTTTTTTTGCAAATGCCTGAGCTTTTTTGCAGCTACCAGGAGCAGGACTGCTAAAATATTTCAAGAAAGCTGATTTCAACAGCATTTCTGTGTGTATGCCAGAAATCAGTAATTGTAAATTTATAGCCTCAAAACAAGGAAGCTAGCTTAAATCAGCATTAAGTACACGTCAACATTTTATCAAACCTTAACCCTAAATAATTCTAATTTCACTCAGCATCATTTCACTAAAACATAGATTGCCAGCCCGATTGGCAGATCCCCTAGTGTTAACTAACCAGGTGGCCTTTGCCAAATGTGTGGCCCATTGTTTCAGGGTCCCACCACCCACTGTTCTCAGGGTAGTTTTTAGCAGTCCATTGTACCTTTCGATTTTCCCAGAGGCTGGNCTGACATGGTTTAGGCCCAGCCGAGCACCAGGCAGCCGCCCGCTCACCCCTCCCCGGCGGGGTGGGGAGGAGATCGGACAAACAAAGGCAAAAGCCTTGTGGGTTGTGGTAAGGACAGGTTACTGGGACAGCAAGGGAGAGGGAAACAATCAGCAACAGTACTGACAACAAATATACACAATGAGTGATAACAGAAACAATCTACCGATCCCATGGCCAACCGGACCCTCAGCCCACCCCGGAGCTGAACCCGCCCCTCCCCGACCAGCCCCCGCTTATGGTGAGCATGGCGGCACAGGGTATGGAATAGCCCCCGGCCAGCCTGGCTCACCTGGCCTGGCTCCTGGTGATGTTAACTCTAGCCTAGCCAGAGCCAGGACAACTTATTATTGACTGTGCTCATGTGACAACAATTTCATACTGCATTAAAGAGTAGGCGATTATGTGTTCAAACCAGAGAGTCACAGCAAGTAGTGTCCACGGTCTCTGTGTACAGCTGTGGTTGATGACTGTTTTAATTTCAGAAAAAAAGTCTCAGTGAGGCCTTTAAATGTGTAGATTTCTGTGGTCTAAAAGTTTATGGAGTATTTTTCTATACAACGAGAATGTAAATGAGTGGGGATAAGAGAGATTAAAGAGAATGCAACTCGAACATTGATGTGGCCAGGACAGATATTGCACAGAGTTAAAAATGTCCTTGGAGATGAATGAGATTGTATGGAACTCATATGAGAAATTACAATGAGATTTTCCTGAAAAGTAGCAGACTTTTTTAATTTCACTTTTTTTTATCTCAATCCCTCGTGGACAAAAAGAAAAATGGGGAATTAACTTGGTAAATAGCACCATGCACTTCATGTTACTTAGAACTATGGAAAAATACTCCAATTTCAAATATTATAAAACAGTTTTCCTCATAACAATGATTTATAGCTTCTCTGAAGTTTTGTATGGAAGATAAACTTAGTTTCCACCTGATATTACATGAATAAAGATCTTTTTTTCATTTTGAATCACTGCTAGCATTATCCAACATACAAAAATTGTGAAAGATTTATGCTTGTAAAAGCATAGGTTACTGGGCTCAAGGAAAAATGACCAGAAAGTGATGAAATTCTGCAAAGAAAATACTCTTTCAGGAGCTGCTGATTTTGCCTTTATTAACTTTTATGCAAACCTCCCACCACTTATGTTATTTTAACTCCGTAGAAGCTGGAAGAGTTAGACATGATCTAAATACACTCAGCAAACCATGTTCTTGCAGAAACTTGAGTACAAAAATATCCAATAGCCTTTGTCAGAAGACTGGTACTGGGGTAGTCAGTTCAGAAAAGACCAGCGTATCTCTATGCATTATTAATATATCTCTATTACACCTTTAGCTACCTGGGGAAATTCCTGCCTGAAATGTTATACATCTGATTTGAGGCATATAAACCTGTATTTTCCTCAATTTTAGCTCCTAATTTTGGCATGCATAATGATCCAGATATCTAAAAGTTTTCTTAAAAACCCTGTCCATGCACCCAGCACAAAAAGGATCTAGTCACCGATCTTCTGTGGAATCAGGCATTTTTAGAACATAATTTTGGAACATCTCTCTCAGGACTGCGTATCTAGAATGTTTTTTAGATTCTCATTGGCAAGTCCTGGTGAACTGTGAATCCATGGGTTGTAGCAGCTAGTCTTGGGGTGCCCATAGCTGCACTTTGAAAGTAACATGTTGGTCAGAGGCATGATGCTGTTTGCAGTCTCAAGACTTTCAATCCAGTTGACTACACTGCTTAGTAACAGATATTGGGGCATGGTTTTATTTCAGAGAGCCACTTTATAAGAACTTCCAGTTTTCAGAAAAAAATTTTGAAGGTCTAAAGCAATTAAAGAAATTAGACTTCCTTTAAATGAAAAAAAAAAAAAATCACTTTTTGAGCTTCTTCAGTAATAGGCTTTTGGCTTTAATTCTTTGATATTTAAGAGAGAATGATGATGAATATATTAGAACATAATTGGCAGGATTTTGTATTCTCAGCTTCTTTTTTTTGCCCTTTTTTTTTTTTTTTTTTTTTTTT